>JAVRXN010000009.1:17967263-18074763 GCA_033556935.1 Timema podura
TGCCAAATGTCTCCTCCCCCCCTTTTCATTATAATACATCACGATAGCCGATACTTCATATTTTATAAACTAATCAGAGTGGCACTGGAGGTCACGTGGCTAAGCTCTCAATCAACTGGATATCTTATGACGGTAATGTCAAGGTTCTACTCCCACTGGGTATGGTTTTCCTATTGGGCACCATACAAACTCATCAACAATTTCATCGACAAGCTGTAAAAAAAATGCATTTAAAGGTTAGGTGGGTTAAGTCATCGACATGACTTGGACCAACTAATTGACAGTCTCCAGTATAGGAGGGTCAAGTAATCGACAGTAAGCCCATCGACAAAATGTAAACACATATTTTCAAGTCTAGGTGGGTCAAGTCATTACTACGACTTGGACCAACAGGTATAGGTGGGTCAAGTCATTACTACGACTTGGACCAACAGGTATAGGTGGGTCAAGTCATTACTACGACTTGGACCAACAGGTAGGTGGGTCAAGTCATTACTACGACTTGGACCAACAGGTGTAGAAGGGTCAAGTATTCGACATGTTAATAATACATCCTATCACTAACTATTTTGTGATATAATATATACATAAAACAAAGAATGTGTGTGTGTGTGTGTGTATGTGTAATGGGCACTGCGCAATATATATCACAAGCAGGGGTCTGAAAATTTCAAAAAGTACCTCTTATGCATGAGCATGTGCACCTCAAAGCTGGAATTTTAAAATGTGAATGATATATATTTTTTAAATAAAAAAGAGCTGTTTGGGGCAGTATAAATTATACACAATTTATAGCCATCAAGAACACAATAACACAAATTGGTTGTCAAGTTATGTAAACATTTTACTATATATATAAAAATATATTAAAACTCACCTATCAGGCAACTCACACCATTGATCTCGAGGTATGTTCTTGCGTACTATTGAAGCACCCATCGAGTTTGAAAATTATGAAACAACCCTTTTTATTTTCAATGTGATCAATATCTCTTATTTTTACCAATCAGCATCCATATGAGATGGTGAGTTCATACAATATAATATATACTAAAATAAAAGCCATTATATAGGCTCTTAAAATCAAGATTACATGTCAACTAGCTGTGTGATTCAAATAAAACATTATTAAGTCAATGATAAGAAATTTAAAGATGTATAAATACGAATTGAGGTTTGAGCTACAATAGATATTCAACAGACCTAGTGCTGGTAAAATGGGGGGTTTAAAAGTTCCCAAAATTAAATAATAATTTACTTTTCAGAAGATTCAGATCTGTCCGGTGGGTATAAGAACCACTCCAATCCTCCATAAAGGTCTTATCTTTAAATTTCAGAATGTTTATTATTATTATTTAGCACCGCGTCTTACTACCCGTTCGGGTTATACGTTTAAGTACTAATTACGCTAATGGATTAGGAATTGGGAAGGTTGACTTTAGAGGAAGTGAACCCGCATTTGCGTGGAGGGAGAGTAGAAAACCATTTAGAAAAAACCACCCCCAGTTCACCCGACCAAGATTCGAACCTCGATCTCCCCGTCCTCGGCAGTCGGGCTTAACACGACTGGCGCGTTAGCCAACTACGCCACCGAGGCGGGTAAATTTCAGAATGAAGCAGTAAATGGGGAAGGGGGTTTGTCTCAAGATCATTATAAAAACACCTTTTTGGTGATGTAGACCTTCCTGGAGAACCAAATGACGCATGAACATATCAAATTTCAACATTGAGAGCCGGGAAATGGAAGATATCGACAATAATACAATATAGAACACTACTTTCCATTGTTGTTTAAAATTGAAATTTGGTAGGCATGTAAATACACCAAATACTACAGGGCCGTGTCTAGGGGGGTGAGGGGCAAAGGGGGCAGTTGCCCCTGGCCTCACATTCCAAGGGGCCACACACATTTCCCCCAAAAAATATTAAATTAAATTAGTGACAATTCTAAATTTCACATCAAATAATGGTGTAACCTACAAATAATACAAGCACTAAGACAATAAGTCTTAGATTAAGCTAAGATTCCATTTCAGATTCCGGAAAACTTTATATTTATGTAATTTACGATTCATGTTATTTGAATGGGAATTACCAGTGCAATGGTGGCGCATTCTGTAACATATTTGCATTTCTAGCTCAACTAAGGCAACCAGTATAATTTATAGTGGCGCAATCTATCCTAAACAAACTTGTATTTCTCAAGTTGTCACTTTTAATAACTACACGAACGGGAGCTAAGCTAAGTTCACTAGTGATTGCAATTTGTTATATCTCTTGCTTTCGCAAGTCTGTCGCTATTTTTTCTCGATTATTAGTGTGAATTACATAATGCAGAATATTTTTAAGCTTAATAAGTGATATAAATTAATCTTCCGCAACGAGTGTGCGTAAGTTTGATAGTGGTGCTACCAAGCGTAAAGCAAAAAAACGTGAGCAAGAACATATAAATAAACTTCCGAAACTAATAACCTTCTTTGCCACAAAGGGCCAACCTCTTCAACTTCGAGAACCAGAATTGTGTCGTGGTAAGATGCCTTCTACTTCTTCGCCTTTATCACACTTAGAACAATCAGTCACAATTCAACCAAACACAATAACTTCAGATTCAGAAAATTTAAATCTGATAGACATATCTCAAGAATTTCCCACATATTCACTTTCAAGTAGTAGATGATGAATATGTCATCAACATATCTACAGTAAAATTGAATGTTTATGTACTTGGTAAGGTAGTTGATGATTTTGGGGTCATTGTTCTGCGTGAAAATTTCAGATAATATGCATGATATTGGTGATCCCATGGCTAGACCATCTGGTTGTAAGTAGAATTTATTATTAAACTAAAAGTAGTTCTCATTTGCTATGATTTGACAATGTTAGTGATTTGATCAGTATACTCTTTGAAAAAATCTTTTTATATTAGTGTAGACTTGATTATGTTAATGGTTTCATTGATGGGGACATTTGTATAAAGATTAGAGACGTTAAGTGACATGAAATTGGAATCATCATCTATGATAATATTCTTGACCATTCCTTATTTAACAACGCAGATATTCTGAACCACATTCATTCCAAATTGAAATTCACAATTGAACTTGGGCAAAAATACAACAGCATCAATTACCTAGATCTAGAAATTTCTAAAAACAAGATTAATACCTTTGAATATAAAATCTATAGGAAACCAACCCATACAGATGCCATTATATCCAGTGACTCCAACCATCCGACATATAATAAACTAGCAACTTTCAATAGCCTGATTTATAGACTACTTCATCTACCACTTTCCAAAAGGAATTATAAAAATTAACTTAACATCATCAAACAAATTGATACCTCTAATGGGTATTCTCACTCTATAATATATAAAATTCTTCAGAAACAAAAATCTCTAATGAGTAAAAAAATCTAACCCCACAAATATTTCAGACAATCCTAACCAAACTAAATGGATAAAATTCAATTATACAGGCCATTAAACCAATAAAATCACTAAGATTTTACAAGAAAATAATATTCGGAACCAACAACACAATCAAAAAACATTTATCCAACTCCAATCTCAACACCCAAAATATTTACAACAAAAGTGGAATTTATAAACTAACCTATGAATGTAATGCTGCATGTATTGGCCAGATAGGGCGGGAATTTTCTAAACGCTATTCTGAGCACATAAGTGACTTTAAATATAATAGAACCAAATCAAAATTTGCTGAACACTTAAAAATCTCGGGTCATCAGCCAACTCCAATCAACCAATGCATGAAACCTCTCCTACCTTCCGCCAAAGGTTTGAAAATGAACATTGCTGAAAATCTCTACATTTACAATGCCTCATTCCATCACAATATTATCCTAAATTAACAAACAAAATTTAAAACCAAATTCCTTATCAATGCAATCAAGAAATTTCCACAACATGCAAAAATTAAAAACGCGAATTATATCCCCCCCCCCCCCAAAAAAAACCCCTGCCCTCCTACGATCGTAGTTGAGACCTGTTCGGACCAGCGTCGTGAAGATTAGAACCTGTTTTCATTCTCCCTTTGTCCTATATCTTCTCAATCCATCAAACACCATTTATTGTAATTTCATCATTTTTCATCTATCTGTATACAATAGCGCTCACCAACCGACACACTAGCGACATCTTGAACATTAACACTCAACTTTCCCTAAGGGTTCGGCCAGACTGACAAGCGTGCGAGCGAGCGCGTAAGCGACTGGGTGGCCACACTGGCGAGCGAGCGCGTGATTAGCTGATACCTCTCGTTATTTGTTGACGAGGAGGCTCCAAATCTTGGCTGAGTGAACTGAGGGTGGTTTTAACAAGTGATTTATTGTTGTGGTTTTCTCCTCCTCTCTCCACACTAATGGTGATTCTTATTTGTAAAGGCCTACTTTGATAATATTGAAGTATTTTAATATATCAGTTAACATATCAGTATATATATATATATATATATATATATATAAATAATACATGGTTTATGATCTTAGCAATTTAATTAGGCCGCTAATAGCAAGTGTGCTAATAATAAGAATTTAATAGTCAAACGGTGACCTGGTGGTCTAGGGGTAAGGTGTCTGACCTCTTTGCTGAGGGTTTGGGGTTCAATCCTCGGTCCCGGCACAGATTTATCTGATTGCCAAACCCTTCCTTCACCTCTGAAAAGACGTGTATTAATCACAACTTGTGAATGTGAGGAGTGCCAGGCCTCCACCGAGGTTCGGATTCCACGTTAAACTGTAGGTCCTCCATTTCATCTCACAATCACCCTACCATTGCAAATTAGCGTAAGTACGTATAACCGAAAGGGTAGTAAGACGCAGTGCTAATAATAATATAATAATAATAATAATAATAATAATAATAATAATAATAATAATAATAATAATAATAATAGTAATAATAATAATAATAATAATAATAATAATAATAATAATAATAATAATAATAATATAATAATAATAATAATAAATAGTCAAAGCTATTATTTATGCTTTTAGTGAGGACTACTCCAACTAGCTATCATATTCTAAAAATTGAAAATGACACCTGGACACAGGAATCGAACCCGGGACGTTTGGCTTTGTACGCCAAGGCTTTAACCACTGAGCTATCCAGGTGTCATTTTTAACTTTTCAGAATATGATATCTAGATGGAGTAATCCTCAATAAAAGCATAAATAATAGCTTTGGCTATTTAATTCTTAGTATGAAATCCCGTACAATTATAATAATTTTACAAATGGCAGCAATAAACCAACTACCGAGTCGAAGATGGCTGCGTTATCTGATAGATAGCTCGTGATATTAATATAATTATATACTTGTAGCCGACGATTTCCGCACTCCATCATAGGCTTTGCCTCAAAATATGAGTGAGGAATGACCCTGGGCACGGGACGAATCCTGGATAGCTCAGTGTTTAGAGCATTGACGTACTAAGACAAAGGTACCGGGTTTGATTCCCGTGTCCAGGTGTCATTTTTCAATTTCCAGAAAGTGTGCTAAACCTATCGATAGTAATAAAAAGTAATAAAAATGTCAAAATGAGAAGTTTTCCTAGTACTCGATGAACCAACATATAGTAATATTGCCTAGCGCCTGTAAACTATACTGTACCGGGTCGAGCGTGCGCGCTTTAAAAATAGAACCAGTTCTATCTTTCAAGCGTGCGCGCTCCAGTCTGGCCACCTCTCATTACAACCCATGTGTTCTTATTTTATATTTTAGTCGCTCGCGCGCTCGACCCGGTACATTCTAGTTACAGGCGCTAGGCAATATTATGTATGTTGGTTCATTTAGTGTTAGGAAAACTTCTCATTTTGACATTTTTATTACTATCGTTAGGCTTAGCACACTTGCTACTAACGGCCTAATTTAATTGGTAAGATCAAAAACCATATATATATGTATATATATAGATAGGTATGGTTTATGTTAGTTGTTGACGAGGAGACTTCGAATCTTGGCTCAGTGAAATGAGGGTAGTTTTTGACAAGTGATTTATTGTTGTGGTTTTCTCATCCTCTCTCCACGCTAATGGTGATTCTCATTTGTAAAGGACTACTTTGATAATATTGAAATATTTTAACATATCAGTTTTATACTTAAATATATATACGTGTGTTAAAATACTTTTATATATATATATGTATGAAACTGATATGTTAAAATACTTCAATATTATCAAAGTAGGCCTTTACCAATAAGAATCGCCATTAGCGTGGAGAGAGGATGAGAAAACCACAACAATAAATCACTTGTTAAAACCCCCCTCAGTGCACTGAGCCAAGATTCGGAGCCTCCTTGTCAACAACTATCGAGAGCTATCTGCTAATCACGCGTTCGCTCGCTCGCTTGTCAGTCTGGCCGAACCTTAACTTGTACGTTAGTCACATGATCGCTCATAAATTCATCACAAAGGTTATAAATTAACAAATCTATTGCACTGTGTTAACAACGGGGATAACATCTCAACCACAATATGAAGGTAAGATTGATAGTTTGATTCTGTTCATAATAAATAATAATATAGTAAATTTCTCGTTGCCCCATTTAATTCTACTATTTGATTAATTATATGTCAGTTTTTGGAATGTCTTTACGTCTCTAAATCTTATTTGAGTCTCCAATTCTTCTAGATATAACTTTTTATCACTCAATACTTGATATTTCGCATTGGTTTTGTCTCGGACCTGAGGAGGGCGTAGTTCGCTGAAACATGTCGTCACTGAAGAGTTGTAACAAATTTGATAAGGAGTGTAATCAAAACATCAGATAAGGAACGTCTCTTTAATTCAATCTTTCAAGTAACATTTTTAACTAGCATTCTTTCAAATTAATAATTTTCGTCTATTACACTTAATTTGAAACAACCAATATCTTACATATAAATTCTTAATTAATCCTTTCGATTGTTAACACAAGCATTTAAAACCCTTTGATCTAGATAACAAGTTCTAAATGTTACTATTACAATTATTTTTATTTTGTGCACTATGTTATTAGTTATATTCTAATTTTAATATGTTTCATATGTATTTATTTTATTAGCTATTTCATATGTGAAAGCTTCACAAATTAAGTACCTGTCAATTAGCTAAATTTCTATCAAACACCTTTTTATCAATCTTATTACGTGTATTGTAAATGTGTAAATATTCCTTGTTCACTTTTTCTTGGGTTGCTATTGGTAAAATTGATCATTCATATGATAATTGGTTTGATCCTTATTCGTGTATTAACGGCTCCATTCTAGTCATTTGACAATTAACATTTTTACTTTTTGTTTTTCTGTAAATTCTCTACAATATTCTGTCAACGCTTAGTAGTATCTTGACAATTTACAATTTTACCTATTTATGAAATCAATTCTGCCCTTTAACAATCATAGAGGTGATTCTCAGGAAGGTGTTTATGCCTGTGCAGTTGATTTTATTTCTTGATTTAATTGTTTCACTTTGAATAAATTAATTCCTTGCTATCTCCATAAAATTATATTGTTTAATTGACTAATTGATTGAATTCCTGGATCTAACAATTTCTCTGTGAATAAACTAATTCCTTTTTATATTCATAACTTATATAGTTTTATTGATTAAAGAAGTGTAACAATCAATTAATTGCTGTTCTACTAAAGTACGTTCCTTATAATATTAATGAATATTATATATAATTAACAATATAATAAATATATATGTTTAACAAAAAGGAATATTAACTTTAATAATGCGACAAGATATGTACATTCAAAAAAGGTAAAACTATTATTAGGGTTATAACCCTCAAAAGTAACACATGATAATCTTCATTTAAACTACAACAATCGGCAGAGTTTCAATTAATCTCTTTGATTAAAAAAATATATATTTAAATAAAAACTATTGCAATATATATGCATCTAAAGAGTTTATAATAAACAGTTAAGAAAGATCTCAAGGATATATATTAGTTCAAGACGGCAACATTCACCCAGATGATCAATATATATATTACTATTCCATTAAACAAGAGAAAAGCTAGACTATAAAACTATCATATTTAATCATAAACAACAATATATCAAATAAAACTAAACTATTAAACAGCAGTTAAAATTAAACTAAATTCCCTAGATATCAAATTTTAATATGAAGTAAATGTGTACAAAGTCTTCTCTCGGCACATAAACCCATACAACATCACGCATTCGAGAATCCCTAAAAATTTATCCCATAAATAAAGGATAAAATTAATTAATATATATACATATGTGCCTAATAAACATTACAAAATTGTTTTCATGAATATGTAAACGGTAGTCTCCAAAAGTGCAAAAAACCAAACATTTTCCAAAGATAGACGGAATACTACTATTAAAGTCTTTACGCTTAATATTTCGAGACATTCTGAATGAACGTACAATAAATCAAAGTTAAATTAAAATTTTCAACAGAATCCATAGTCAAAAAAGGGGAATATCTGAGTGTTGGCAAAAAAAAAAAAAAAAAAAAAGATTCGAAAGGTTCAAGATAGCAAACTGATATTAACTTAAAGTAATCCATGATAAAAATAATTTAATATATGTAGAAAATAATTACGTCGAAATAATAAAGTTAGAATAGACAGGCCAAAAGAGAATTTTGAAAAGCTTACATTATGTCAAGACACGAAGTGTCCTCGATGAGAATCCCAACAAGAGTAAAGAACAAGAGGAAAAGCACCAGTTTATATTCACATCGCAGCTCAGCTAGAAACATTATAGAATGGAATCAGGAAGGGAGCGAGGGAGGCAATACAACGAGAGAGAGAGAGAGAGAGAGAGAGAGGGATAGAAATGCAATGTGTCCAGGATGGCAACGAATAATATAGTAGATCGTGGTACTATCTTCCACGAGTTTCTACGGTGTGTCTGTAACAGGTCATATAACTACTCGTATCCCGGACGTCCCTTTAGTTGGCATGGCTTATCGGTGGTTGTGTTGATGTTTTGGTTGTATGGAGCGTATCAGGTCAAATGCTGGCAGGGGTGATTATCAATGACTATATTTAGAATGTTTTATATTTAATTTCACTGTCCTACTGTCTTGTAACTTCAATTATGATTAATATATTATTACATTATTATTATATTATTGTCTCTTGTAACTTAATCGATGTTACACTTTTTCCTCAATTGTTTTCCACTCTCACTCCACGCTAGGGTGGGCGCACTTCCTCTAAATTCAACCTTCCAAATCCCCAACTTATTAGCGTAATCAGCACGTAGGCGTATAACCTGAACGGGTAGTCAGACGCGGTGCTAAAAACAATTGTTAGTGGAGTTTTTAGTGATGTACTTCCAAGTAGTCACGTGGTCTAAAGCTATATTTGATTTTAAACAGTACAACTGAGGTGCACACACTGGGGTTTGACTAAGAAGTTGTGGAAGGTAGATTTAGAGAAAAATCAGCCACATTTGTGTAGAGAGAGAGAGAGTGGGAAACCATTTAGGAAAAAAAACCCTCAGTACACCCGATTCAAACTCCGAGTTTCCCATAATCAGCAGTCCAATTTATTGCGAGAGTGACGCCTTAAACCACGAAGCCACCGAAGTGGGCTTAAGGTTACATTGTTTTCACAAATATGTAAATGGGATTTTATTTGATTATTTCCTGTATACTCTGTATTTTAGTGGAATAAATAATAATAATATTTAGCACCGCGTCTTACTACCCGTTCGGGTTATACGCTTAAGTACTAATTACACTAATGGATTAGGAATTGGGAGGGTTGAATTTAGAGGAAGTGAACCCGCATTTGCGTGGAGGGAGAGTGGAAAACCATTTAGGAAAAACCACCCCCAGTTCACCCGACCGAGATTCGAACCTCAATCTCCCCGTCCTCGGCGGTCGAGCTCAACACGACTAGCGCGTTAGCCAACTACGCCACCGAGGCGGGTTAGTGGAATAAAGGTTACATTGTTTTCACAAATATGTAAATGGGATTTTATTTGATTATTCCCCTGTATACTCTGTATTTTAAGCTACCTTTTAGTGGGAGAGTTTATCTATTTGTATGAATATCTGTTCATGTAAATATAAGATAAAATAAAATAAAATTTTAAACATTACCTGTGTGAAAGTTTTATTTGATAAAGAAACATAATTTGTCTACAAATGTCAAAAGCCTACAAAAGAACCAACTTACAATATTGTTCCTCTGATATTAAAATGTATTTTGTAAATTACGCTTTGTATTTAGTTAATTTAGCTATCAAGACAGAAAAAAAAATCTACAACCAATTGTGTATTAAGTCTATCTGGTCATGGAATTACCTTGACGACCAATTTGTATTATTGTGTTCTTGATAGCTCTAAATTGTGTATAACTTATACTGCCCCAACCAGCTTTTAATTATTTAATTTAATTTATTTATGAATTATTATAGTGTCGATGACTTGATCCTCCTATACTGTAGCTGGTCGACGAGTTGGTCCGAGTAGTGTCGATGACTTGCGCCATGCTGCTTCTGCGTGTCGATGACTTTTCTATCGAAGGCTTTTTACCTCTCGTGTCGACCACTTTTTGGTCGATGAGTAATTGACCTGCACCTTTTCTATTGTAGCTTAGCAATGTTTTGTCATCCTTTCTTAAGATGATGTGGGTGCACTTTTCTCAACTACCCTCACCATCCTCACCTCATAGATCAACAACCTTACTACTAAATTTAACCAATCAGGGGTGGATTGATTTGTTCCAAGTGTCCCAGGACTACACATATGATGGCCCTCAACATAAAGTCTGTTCACCGTAGGAATTGTTTTCTGAAAGGGTTTTTTCCCTACCAGAAATCTATTATATAGTAGGATATTGGTAAGAAAAAAGACCTTTCAGGGAGTAATTCATACCGTGAATGGAGTATAAGAGTACACTCATATATACCACTCAAGCTATGTTTCAGTGTAAGCTCCAGTATTTATATTTTTACTGTCATGAAATTTAATCCCAAGACCATTACAGTTAACTTATCGATTATTGCGTAACTATTCTTTCCATTTAATACATCAGCTTCTACTTTCTATTGACATGAGAAAAAAAAAAGGCCTCTAAATAATTGTTAGACAATAACTTTTTGTTATTGTCTAACACTTATTTAGAAGCCTTTTTACATATTTAAATTTGTAAAACTATTGTCTCCCATAAACCTTTGGATATTACAACACAAGTAGTAGTTGGTATTCACTAAAAAAATGCTTTTACGTTTGTTTTAAGAAATTGTTTGTAATAAGCACCAAGAAACAACAAATAAGACGGTTTTACATTTAATGCCATCTCATATGTTTACAAATTGTGTATTCTGGTCACCCTCAATTTTGCTCACTAGAAATTTCGATTTAAATGTAATAAAAACATTCATTTACACTTGAATGAATATCTTTATTTTGGCTTAAAGTAGTTGGAAACCAAAATAAAACCGGCGTACTTGGATATCTTCCAGTGTTCTGGCGGCTCAGTCCACCCCTGGTAAAAATGAGAAATGAAAAACGAGAAATAAATGTTAACAAACCAAATCACGTCATTGTTCTCGATTTGGAATAATCCACGGAGATAACTAGCCACGCACGTAAACTTGACAAACAATACTGACTCTTATTACAGAATTACATAGTGACTACAAGCGCCAAGCGGAACCTTCGTTAACTAGGCTCTATTATCTGTTCCCTCATCGTATTAAACGTGCAACGATCCGTCTTGAACTTCTTTACTCACCCCCTACAACTCCTTTATTTCATAAAACACAAATCTCGGGTCTGAAATCTGGACCAATTTATTCGCGTGTGTTCTTCGTCGTCTTCATCCTTCGTCCAATTACACCCCTCTACAACTACCCCCCCTTTCTTTCATCCCCGCATTTCAGGGGTAATTTGCCAAGGACCACCACTGTGAATTAGCAGGGCATTAGTGCAATTTTAATCCTCTTCGCTTCAGTCTGGGTTTGTTGGCGAGTTGAGTGATGTTGAGCAGGAAGGGGCGATAGGTTGGGGGTGGAAGGGGAGACCACGCTAATGGTGGTGAGTGCGCTTGCTTAAATTAAGGCTGCCGCCTACTTGAACGAAAATAGTCTCACAGTTACATATTTCTGATGGGCTTGGCCGATCTAAAGCGTTCAAACCACTATGGTGTGAGCCTGCAAGCGAGCTATACCGACCAAGCGGCCGTAGCCATTAATTATGATAGTGTCAATATTTGCGGTTAGAGGGTATCATGTGGTCAGCACAACATGATCTAAGGACATTAGTCTCAGTTTTATAAACCGGAGACGCTACTTCTTTAATCAAGTATCTCCCCATTTGTCCTCATGAGGCTGAATCTGACCCCGTTCCAGAACTATTTTTTTCACATATAAGTTTTGGAAGCGCTGGGGATGGAGCTCACGACCTCCGGATCTGTATGTAGCGAGGATCTCTGACCACAGAGGCGGTCCAAAACTACTAAAACCAATAAGATTATCATTTTCTGTTGTAAATCGCTTAAAAAAATGACTATTTTTTTAGTAAGGTTTAATCTATGTTTCTAACTATTTACTTTGGTCTCAGATCTGCGACACTGAGCGTGAAAAGTCAGTGAAATTGAGATAATAACCTTTATATGAATTTCGTAAATACTCTTAAAATGTAAAGTTTTGATTACCATAGGGACACTATCTTTGATTTGGGTGCGAGCAATAGTCTTAAATAACGTAAGATTTCTACAAATATGCAAAGCAATTCAGCGTTCTAACACCCTTGAATTAATACTTTATCAGTGAATTTTTCTCCCTACCCCTTACCTATTTCGTCTCTATATAATATATATCTTCCTATCCCTTCTATCATGTTTTCTCTTTTTCTTCTTTTCTTCTTCAATTTGTTGATTTCCTATCAAGACTTATTTTTTTGTCCACCTCTGTAAATGTGTATAGCCACGGACACGTAAAATGGCTATATATTTGAACGCTAACTTCCATTTTTACCGAAACTGCACGTCACCAGGCCTAGATAATTTTGGTTCATATTCTGTTATTCACATTTTCGTTTCTTTTTCTTACTAACCTATTCGTTTCCTTATGATTACTGCCCATCTTATTTATTAATTTGTCGATTCTCTAACCTTGGTTGTTTATCTTTTTCTTATTTTTTAAAATCTCTATCAGTTTTCTTCTCTTTCTTATTCATCTATTTGTACATTTTACTGACCATGTTTACCCATTTTATTTATCTGTTTGTCAGACTTTAACCATCGCTCTTTTGTGGATCTCCTGTTTTATCCATCCGGCCCTATCTTGTTGATGTTTGGCTATCTTATATGTTTAAATGTCCATCTTACACTCACTTGTTCACCCACCTCCATATTCTTTATATGCACTTTTGCAAATCTTCCATCTCTTCATTTCAGTCTTTTAAATGTCCGCTAATTTCCAGTCATCACTACCTTTTTTATATGTAGCTTTACTTGTTTCCTAATTTGTTAGTAGCCATTGTGCTAAAACCTCAAATAACTATAAAAAAAACTCTGCCTACTTACTTTATGCATGCTATTTTGATGTGCTTTGAGTAATATTTTACTCCTCCATGTCTTACTACCCTTTTGGAGTATATATACATTTCATAGGGATAAAAAAGGTGGGAAATGTACCTGCATTTTCGTGGAGGGAGTGCGAAACTATTTAGCTAAGGGACCTCAAGCACCTTCCGGGATTTTAAATCTAATCTTCCCATCATCGGCAAACCAGATTAAATGAGCTTGACAGCTAGACCGCTTGCCCACCAGTGCATGCATGCCATGTCAACTAAAGTACCAGGGAGGTCCGGTGGCTCGTAAGGGGCGGTGCTCCAACCACATACCCTATTATTTTATTGGTGGGAATTAATGCATTTTGAAATGAAACATCGATTTTAATGGCACGTCCAAGTTTCACCATTTTATCATGAAGAGTTACATTGGGTGCATGAGGACACAACGTCAGGATCGTCAACTCCGGTTTACTGGTGACGGAAAGTTCGGGGTTTGGATCTCGATCGGGTGTACTGAGGGTGTTTTTTACAAAATGATGTTTCACTCTTCCTACATACAAATTCGGGTACACTACCTATATATATAGCCTTTCTAATACCTAAAACCATGAGCGTGATTAGTACATAAGCCTGTACCCCGAACGGATAGTAAGACGCAGTACTAAAAGAAACTGTATGGTTTTGTATTCTTTCTCCACGCAAATTCATGTAGGCCTGCATTTTTTTTCTAAATTCTCTTCTTCCTTACCCTCTTGTGTAGTTAAAATGTGGATTGCCGAATAAGTAGTATTACGTGGTACAGAAAATATACGAAGGCGAGCGCTATGCACGTTTTATCTATACATTTCGTGACACCACATTTACTAGTAATCAAGTTATATGCAACTGAGATTTATATCCAACTCTTGTTTTTTCCCCCTTACCCCTCTAGCGAACAGTATCTGGGGGTGTCGGTCCTGCTATTGGACATCCGATTACCCGCCATTGTGGATTGCTAACAATAGTCGCAATTGCCTCGAACAAAACGTTAAATGATCCTTTAGTACGCCAGTGGTTGTGAGCGGGTTAGAGGGGCAAGGGGAGGGATGTATGGTAGGAGGAGGATTCTGCGCAGAGGAGGATTCAGGATGAAGTGAGGAGAGGATTTATGAACATTTTCACCCGACAATTTTCCCATTTGTGAGGATTAATTAGTGAAAATTGTTTTCAATTAAGATGCAATTCAGAGTGTTATTGTGAACGAATGATGGAATAAAACCCCATACAAATTTGTGATAGGTGACTCTTTTAAAAAAGTTTGAGTCCTTAGAACAAAAAGTAAATAGGTTCCTTAATTAAGATGAGGTGTAAGTAACCTTGAGTTAAATTAGTATTTTGTCTGAAGCAAAATAAATATTGATTCTCTAGCTGTGTTTAGTTTAGCTATCAATATTTAGTAATACCAATTTCTTGAATGTTTATCATAGCTATAGCGTTATGTAAACATAATATTTAGAATATAGGCCCTATATGGAAATTCCTGCTCTGGTACCACGATGCTTCTGACAGATATTACATAACTGTGGAGAGAGCTATGTTGTGATAGCTGTGGATTCACACGTTCGCTGAAAAACCCAGCGCAGAGCAGAAACGTAGTCACGTGACGCGCTCTAATCCAATCACAAGATTTCCGCCTCATCGACGCGAGCTGTTCTTCTTAAGTTCAACTTATCTCAACTTTTTCCGCTATGTCTGAGATGTTTGGCACAGGAGAACCAATCAAATCTCAGAACCAGCCATCTCAAATCAGTGCGCATGCGTATTTGACAAGGCATTCGCTCTACAGCCAGAAGCTAGCATACAGCATCGTTGGTCGTTGTGTGGAGATTTGAAATAACACGTTAATGTAAGAAGTGTGTATGGATGCATTGAATTGTGTCATGGACGCAGCACTAGGATTTGAAAACATCCATCAGGAGATTGATCTACAATATATGTGTATCCACTAGAAAATAAAACATGTTGATAATCGTCTGTTTTAAGTTAGCATTACGATGCATCATGGGTTGACATACAGCATGTGAGCTGCTGCACCACTAAAGCAGATTCTATTTTCTATTTTCAGCGAACGTGTGAATCAAGCTTAAGACATAACATTTTTTAGTTATACCTTACAAACTGCAAACTTATTGACCTTAAGGTCACCGTAAAATTGAAGAGAAAGCTTTATTACTGTGGTATTTATCATTTAAATTGCAGTTCTGAAGCTTCAAAACCACTAGAACAATCGTCGATTATCTTAAAAGATAAATAGTATGAAACTCCGCACGGATTTTCTCGCTCTATTGTTTAAAAATGGATATATTTAATCAAAACTCTTAATATATGTGAAACGAAATAATATATACTAGCAAACCCAAGCATAAGTTGCACTATACTTACGTAAAACTTTTTGAATCCCGGTTTTAAATTTGTAATTTTATTTTTAAAGAATTAATGATCTCTTTTGTATGTTTGGACCAATAAAAAGATCGATATTTGGTCCACAAGGTCAACATTTCGTATTAAAATTTCGACTTCCGGTTAAAATTTTAACATTTTATTAGGTGTTTCACATCTTCAGGTCATCGCATTGCTATTAAATTCCTCATTTATAAATTTTGACCAATAAAAAATGTAAATATTGACTAATTAATTTAAAATGGAGATAGATCATTGTTGTACAAAACATATCTCCTAAGAGGTTTAAGGAAAAATAACGTAAACTTTTTGAAAGACTTACTTAAATTTAATTACTCTATGGCATTGGAGAATTATTGCGTTAAAACTTAAGTAGTATCTCTTTACAACTAAGGCTCACAAAATTGTATTAATATATTTGCAAACATCTCAGAAACTGTTAGTTTTATAAAACTATATTTCAAATAAAAGTTTTGTATTTTTAATAGTACTACAATTTTGCAATTATAAGTTATTTAGTATCTCAAATAGTTGCGGAGCTACGGAAATTTCAGCTTCTGTAAAATACCCTAAAAGTCATTTCCATAGGAAAATGAATATAGTCATTTTATTTGTGATCTTTATCATTGCCTGAATACAAATTTTAATCAAAAATGTTAGAGACGATTTTGAGAAATTGATTTTTTATCTTTTTATTAAACTACTCTTAACTTTTAGGGTTAAACAGACACATAGACGTCATTGAAAAAACCACTTTTTAGCGTTCAGGGGTTCATGAAACGTCGGCATCCATCAACATTTCAGGTTATATTTTTTCTACGGTTGCAATACTTTACCTTTTGTGTTCGAAAAGTTTATATATATATATATATATAAATCAATAATTGCGTATAGCTTGAAAGTTATTGGTTTTATAGAAATATGTTTCAAATAAAAGATTTGTATTATAAATATATTTGCAATGATAAGTAATTTAATATCTCAAATAATTTCGGCGATATGATTAAAAAAATGAGAATTTACGCATCAGACCGAACCCTTAAAGTCATTTTGCCGAAATATAGAGAGTAGCCATTTTGTATGTAATGTTTATGAAATTAAATTTATTCAAAGTCATTATAGTCGATTTTGGAGAAATTGATTTTTCTCTTTTTCACCCTTCAGTAAACTACCCTTAATTTTAGGGTTGGATATCCATTTCCAAAAATCCCTTGGGGCAACCCTATGAAAACCCTAGATACCAAGTTTTAGCCAGATCGGTAGAATAGTTTAGGCTCTAGTTGGAGGTACAGACAAACAGACAGACGGAAATTCATAAACCACTTTTTGGATTCTGGGGGTCCTGAAACGTCAACATTCAATAAATGGCTGGAGTTTTTTTTTTTTGACGATCACAATAATTTCTCTACCTGTAAGATAGTGATAAAGTAAAAAGTTGCTTAGAACATTTTAAATATGACTTTATTTGGTTAGATCTGTTTTTAATCATTACTTTGATCTCAGAAAAGTGACAGTTCACTTGAAACGTCACTAAAAATGAGCTAAGCTCACCTGTTCATTAATTTGTTTAAAGTACCAAACTTATTATTAGGGTTCTTAATCTTATAGAGAGATATGTTGATAAATTCCACCTTCATTTTGAAGTGAGTTATATTTTAAAAAATATACAATATACATAATTTCTGGTTGGCTTTAACACGTCTCAGCGCTATGGTAGGTGGCCTCCTTAGCTCGTGTTCCCTTGCCCTTCACCTTAAGAAACTTAAGGTGGGATGAAAAAGAGCGTGAGTAACTTATAGGTCCGTATATTTGCATTTGTTATGTAAAAACACTTTTTTGACAAATACAAATATAAATTTCTTCAGTAGATACATTTATTTTAATTCGACTACGCACAGTTATTTAATATTTTCATGGAAATCATGGAATTCGATAAGGACATTTTCCTTAAGGCTCCTGTTCAAATGTCACTATTGCCATGCCAAATATTCAAGAACTGAGATTACTTAACATAGAAAATTAAATAAAGCCATCTACAAAAGCAATATTTAGTACATTTTGGTTGGTTTTTTTAAAACACAAACTCCAAAAATATGTACCCTTAATTCACCCTCCTTTCACTTCAACTTAATAGCTATGCTAGGGGCTACCTGAACTAATTTTAGCGAGGATGTCATAAACATTGTTACTGTTCGAGTTAAAACCAGTGGTATACTGATTTTAAAAACGAAAACAAGTCCTATTATTATATATATTCAATGGAATTTCAATAACAGTTCTATTGTAATCGGTTTTTAGCCCTCTATCAAGGACGCCTATGGGTTTTCCAAAGGGGGACGGGGTGTGGCCCCCCTATCACCTCCTCGAAAGAAAACTTCGACAATTTAACTTTGTGGTAGGGAGTTTTAAAGCATCTGAACATAATTAAGAACTGATTATATGAGTTTCAAGAGATAATTTTGGCAACAACGAAAAGGTTTCTTAATTTATTTAAAAAAAAAGTATTTGTAACTGAAACCATTAAAAATATATATTTTCCCCAAGTTTATTGAACAGAACAAAACAAAAAGAAATATTTTGAAGAGGGAATGAGAGTAACTGTACATTTCATTATTTTTATCTTTGTTATTTGGGATATTGATGGTTCAAAGTTGTTAATAGAGAATTGCAGCCCAATCCCAAATATACTATTTGGGTTTTTCATAACAAATTAACAGGAAAAAATTAAATATTTCCGAGTGATAAGGGAGGCTGGAGTTTCATATTGCCTATTTATGGGCATTCGTGTCCTCTAGCCAGATAATATAATAAAATTATACTAATATTAATAGTGAATGAAATAATTCACAATTTTATTGGGGCTTACTTACTTCATCGATGGTATTAATTAATAGCTCGAATTTTCATAGCCACACTTATCAAAGCACGCCACTTATCCCTATCATGAGTTAGATCTATACATTCCAGCTCATCACAGCCTATCTTTGTCTTGAGCTCGTTCTATTCAGTCCACTTCATTACACTCTATCTCTATCTTGAGCTCGTTCTATCTAGTCCAGCTCATTACACTCTATCTCTATCTTGAGCTCGTTCTATTCAGTCCACCTCATTACAGCCTATCTCTATCTTGAGCTCGTTCTATTCAGTCCACTTCATTACACTCTATCTCTATCTTGAGCTCGTTCTATTCAGTCCAGCTCATTACACCCTATCTCTATCTTGAGATCGTTCTATCTAGTCCAGCTCATTACAGCCTATCTCTATCTTGAGCTCGTTCTATTCAGTCCACTTCATTACACTCTATCTCTATCTTGAGCTCGTTCTATTCAGTCCAGCTCATTACACCCTATCTCTATCTTGAGATCGTTCTATCTAGTCCAGCTCATTACAGCCTATCTCTGTCTTGAGCTCGTTCTATTCAGTCCACCTCATTACACCCTATCTCTATCTTGAGCTCGTTCTATTCAGTCCAGCTCATTACACCCTATCTCTATCTTGAGATCGTTCTATCTAGTCCAGCTCATTACAGCCTATCTCTATCTTGAGCTCGTTCTATTCAGTCCACCTCATTACACCCTAGCTCTATCTTGAGCTCGTTCTATTCAGTCCACCTCATGACAGCCTAACTCTGTCTTGAGCTCGTTCTATTCAGTCCACCTCATTACACCCTATCTCTATCTTGAGCTCGTTCTATCTAGTCCAGCTCATTACAACCTATCTCTATCTTGAGCTCGTTCTATTCAGTCCACCTCATTACACCCTATCTCCTTCAGGTCCATTCTAATATTATCTTTCTATCTGCGTCTAGGTCTTTGCAATGACATAGTCCTATTAGGTTTACCAGCTCATTATGTAACCTCCTCCACTAACTAGTATCCTCATCCCATTTTGGATCAAATATCTCCCTAAGAACCTTGTTTTCGAACACCCTAAATTTGTTTTCATCATTCAAGGTAAGATACTATGTTTCACACCCATAGAGGACAACTGGTAAAATTATTGTTTTTTATATTCTGAGGTATAAATTCCTTGATAACAGGTAATAATTATTTAAACAACTTACTGACCGAGTAATAGCATGAATTTCCCGACTGCATTATTTTTCCTAATTTCCACTCTACTATCGTTATTGATAGTAAAAATTATTCCTAAATATTTAACCATGTCAAATGATATGTTGTAAGCAGTAATTTAAATTATTTTCCTCAATGTATGTTATTTGTATAGTAATATACTTAGAGCCTGTTGCACAAACATTATACTGATTCTTCAATCACCGAATTGCTAGTTAGCTTGATCATAGATCAAGAAAAGTTCGTGTTACAATAAATTTAATTAGGGATCAAGATCTCCGAACACTTGATCATGGATTTGATTAAATAATAAAGTTTAATAAACATAGCAACACAGTAAAAAGCATTGTACTTGGAAGATTTTATTGTGAAATGACATAAATTTATCTATAAAGTTTATTCTTAATTATGTGTAGGCCTTGTGTCTCTGGTGGTCTAGACCACCTGATATTTATAGGCAATATTCCTTTCAATAAATAGCAGTTTTAGTCCTTTTCCTTAGAAAAATGTTTTAAACACTTTTGTAGTGAGATTAATAAATATACACAATACAATTTAATGTGCTTTCTCTAAGACTCATACTCGTCTCGGTGGTGCTAGTCGTGTTGAACTCGACCGCCGAGGATGGGGAGATTGAGGTTCGAATCTCGGTCGGGTGAACTGGAGGAGATTTTTCCTAAATGGTTTTCCACCCTCCCTCCACGCAAATTCGGGTTCACGTCCTCTAAATTCAACCATCCCAATTCCTAATCCATTAACGTAATTAGTACTTAAGCGTATAAACCGAATGGATAGTACGACGCGGTGCTAAATAAAAAATCTAAGACTCATCTCAAATGTTATTTTTCTTTGATTAAATCAAAGTTCATTTATTTCTTATAGCCGTTTTGTATATTATCAACCATTCTCGACAACTTCATTGTGTAGTTGAAAAACTTAATCTGAAAACGCCATAATTGACACTACTATCCTTAAAAATAAGCCATACTCAAATTAAATATATAAAACACACACTTTACTTTTATTAATCATTAAAATAAAGATTCAAAAGCTTATTTGGTTATTAAACATTATAGGTCATGTCTCCCATCAACAAGAGGATTACCCGCTTCAGTGGCAGCATGGTCTTAGACGCTACTATCACAGTAGACTAGACTGCCGATGATGGAGAGATCTAGGTTCGAATCTCAGTTGGTTGTACTGAGTTTTTACAAAATGGTTTTCTATTCTCCCTCCATGCAAATGCGGGTACCTTCCACATCCCTAAAATCACTATAAAATTAGTGCATAAGTGTATAACCCGAATGGGTAGTAGGATGCGGCGCTAAAAAAAAGCAACAGAAACAAAGTGATTGGAGAATCAAACAGTTATTGGGATAGAATTGGCTGGATTAGTTTGACCAAAGATTTTATTGGTAATTAACGTAATTATCTCTTACGGTACTGACAATACTGCCTACCACTTGTAATAGTGTCAGTGACCAAACAAAAGTGTGTATAGACGTGTTCAAGCTCACAAGCCTCAGATTTACCCACATATTCTCCTATCTACCCTCCCCTTAAGTAAGAGGTCCCCGAACTTTTTAGACTAAAGGAGCCTTTTCACCAGAAAAAAAATACTTGCTGGAGCCCTCATAGCATTTTTTACACTAATGTTATTAACATTCAATAACAAGGAAGAGGAGGGAGAGAGTGATGCTGTTTGTCACCCAGTCTGTTCAACTTGTATGGTAAGTGGCTGGTCGGGGAAGCTCTAGAGGGGCGTGGCAATTTCAGGATAGGAGGACGCGTCATCAACACAATAAAATATCATTGCTGGCCAGAACTAAAGAAGAGTTGCAGGAAATAATGGACAGGCTGGTGGAGATAGGTTTATCAACGTTGACCATTCAAAAGTGATGATGATTTCAAAAAATGAAGAGCCACTGAAAATCAAAACTAAAAACCAAGAGTTGGAAAACATAAAGAAGTTCAAGTACCTGGGAAGTCTGCTGACAAAGGATTTTTACTGCACTAAAAAAATTAGGTCAAGGATCACCATGTCCAAGGAAGCTTTCAACAAGAAGAGGTTACTGCTGACCAGCAAGTTGAGTTTGGAACTGAGGAAGAAACTGATGAGATGCTAAATTTGGAGCACCACACTGTATGGAGAAGAAACTTGGACTCTTAGGAAGATGGGAAGTAAATACTTGGAAAGCTTTGAAATATGGTGCTGGAGAAGACATGAGATCAGGTGGACAGACAGGGTGACAAATGAAGAGGTCCTAAGAATAATGGGTGAGAATATCAGGTGGACAGACAGGGTGATAAATGAAGAGGTTCTAAGAAGAGTTGGTGAGAAGAGAACCATTTTGGATGTGATTCTTCGGCGCAAAGCAAACTGGATCGGACACATCCTTAGGAGGAACTGTCTTCTGTACGACATCACAAAAGGAAAGGTTGAGGGAAAGAGGAGCTTTGGAAGAAGTAGGATTCAAATATTGGATGACTTAAATGAAAAAAGAAGATTCTGGGAGTTGAAGGAGGAGGCAATAGACAAGGAGCATTGGAGGTCTAAGTTCACTGACAAAAGGAATGGACCTGTCGTAAAACAGAACACCTAATATTGATAGTGGTAATAATAATAAAAATAATAATAATAATAACAACAACAACAACGAAAGTTAACGTTTAAAAGTAGAAAATTATACAACAAACAGAAAATCTCACATGTTCCGACTGCAACCTTTGCTAATATCCTTTATTCAGATTTGAAAAAATTGGCAATCACAATTTCTGATGCTATGTTATGGTGTGAAAAACAAATAAATAATATTCTAAAATTGCCTCATGGAGCCTGAGATAACTGGTAAAGTCCAAGGTCTCCGTGGAGCATAGTTTGAAACATACTGCACTAAGTTAACATTGCGACCACGCGCAACACCACCGAATCTTCAACTACGACTCTAATAAAACTAAAACAGTGTTGTCGACTTGAAGGGTAAAGTGATGTTGCTGGTGATCTGTCAAACATCAAACCCAACATTCAAGAACTAATGATAGCAAAACAGTGCCAACCATCATGATCTTCAATCATTATTGTCTACTACTATCTTGCCAGTGTTAGATTGATTTTTGTATAAAATAAAGAAGTTACTAGAGAACATCTAATTTTAAAAAAATCGCAAAAATTGGGGGGGAGGGGTGTCTTGGGAATCTTATGATCTACCAAGGAGTGCTTCAGCTGAAAAAGGTTGGGAACTACTCGCTAGCCCCTCATGGCTGTGTCCTTCGAGCGTATCCACGCACATTACATGCGCAGTGCGCAATTTAGAGATCGACAGCCCCGTGTCTGCCGTCAACCTTGTCATATCCAGTAAGCTGGGAACCCCACCCCCCTTGGCCAGACCACCATCAGAGGGAGGTGTTGGCTCCTTCAGTGTGTGCTGGACTTACACGCACTAAATAAGGCTTTTAGGGCCACCTAGATGGCCATACTGGTAGTCTACACTCGGTCATTTCCAACTTAAGGCCATTGACCCTGTCGAGTGCAAGTCTAAAACATTTTTTGTGGAATGGCGGGTTGGAGTGTGAAAGGCGTGGAGTGGCTTCACAACCAACCAAAGTATCCTTCCACGCCAACAAGAACAGATGGATCATGAAAACCGTAGATGGCGCTAGCTACCAGACAGGTCTTGCGGAAAAATCATACGTTTGGAAATATCAGTTTTCTCGAGAACGAATTAAATTTTTATGTTAATATTCTCAACACCCCTTCTAAGATAGTACATCGATGTTTATTAATTGTTATATTTTCTTAATTTGTTATGGAGCCGGCAGTTTTCTATTTAAAAATGTCAATTTTAATAATATCTGATCACGATTAACATTATAGAATAGATATTTCTATAAAAAGTATCGCTTAATCAATATGCTTTTATTCTTGAAAAAACCGTTTCCGAAAAGAAAATTGCAAAACAATAAACATTCTCGAAGATAGCTGTTTGTTCCCATAGCTTCGCATTTCCACGCTAAATGAAAACGGCCAATCGCCTTAAGTTTCCCAATGGGGAGGCTTGACTAGCTTTCCCAGAAGTTACTAACTACAAATCAATTAGTGTATGGCACACATACCTCAATCAATATTTAGCTGTCCTTCAGGGTAAGCCTTGATTCACACGCTCGCTGAAAAATAGAAGGCAGAATATGCGCAGTAATGCACACACTTTAAGTTGAGCCATGATGCATTGTAACCCTTTAAAACAGCTGATTATCACATATTTTATTTTCTAGTGGATAAACATATTGTATTTTAGATCACTGTTCCGATAGTTGTTTACAAATTATAATGCTGTGTCGTGGCACAATTCAATACACAATAAACACGCTTTACATTAACGAGTTATTTCAAATCTCATCACAACGGTCAACGAAGCTGTTTGCTAGCTTCTGGGTGTAGAGCGCATGTGTTGTCAAATGCGCATGCGCACTAATTTGAGATAATTGATTCTGAGATTTGATTGGTTCTCCTGTGCCTAACATCTCGAGCAGAGCGGACAAAGTAGAGAATAGTTGAACTTTAGCAGAACAGCTCGCACCGATTAAGCGGAAGTCTTGTGATTGGCTTAGAGGGCGTCACGTGACCATGTTTCTGCTATGCGCTAGTTTTTCGGCGAACGTGTGAATCCACAGTAAGTCCTCCGGACGTTTCCTGGGGGCCACCTTAGGGAGGCACTCTACCAGGATTACCGGAGGAGGAACATCCCCCAGGCAGAGAGAGAAAGCCTCTTGTCCCGTCCGAGTCAGGACAGTCACCACGAGGGCGAGAACATCTCAAACTGAAAGTCCCCATACCCAACACCTCACTACTCTCAGTTTTGACTAACAATCACGTCCTAATTGTCATTGGTGCAACTGAAAATGAGATTTGAGACACTGATTGGAGATCAACTTACATCTGATCTCTGATCAAGCCACTGATTGCTGTTTGTGCAACTGGCCCTTAGTCTTTTCCATGCTTATTTACAAACCTATTTCCTTACTAGCCTCTATTATAATTACTGCAGTTCTTCCAACATCTTAATTACTATTAACAAACAAAACTAAGTCATCGTCATATCCTGACCAGGGCTAAAAATATAAATTTGAAATTTTGCTAATATGAATAATAATTCTAAGGTTTTACTCGTATCCTATATTTAATCTAGTACTATAATTTATTTAAAAATTTTAAACTAACAATTTCATATTTGTTTTATTTATTACTAGCATATTCTTCATAAAATAGTGGATAGGACTATTACTATGAAATTATCTTTATTTACTAATTTCTCAAATAGCGTATATTAATAATTCGTCTGATGGGCATAGCAAACTATTGATAGTAAAATCTCTTATCTGTGGTAGATAATTGAATCATAATTTAAATACCCTTTTAGAGCTTGAATTTAATCATTCAGAGTAGACAATATTACATATTAACAAGAGGTTACTTTATTTTCATTATATCTGTCAAAAAAAAAGAGAATATCTTATCTAAATTATCTCAGTAGCTTAGACTGCCGATGACGTGGAGATTGAGGTTCAAATCTTGGTCTGGTGTAATGAGGGTGGTTTTTCCAAGATTGTTTTCCACTCTACTTCCACGCAAATGTGGGTACATTTACTCTAAATACAGTCTTCCTAAGCCTTAAAATCATTAGCGTAATTAATATATCAGCGTATAGCCCATAAGAGTAGTAAGATGCTGTGCTAAAAAATTAGTAATATATACTGTATTTCCTCCAAAATGAGATTTTTTAGCACTGCGTCTTACTACCCATTCTGTCAATACGCCAAAAGGGAATGTTAAATTACACATTATTTTAAGTATAAACACATGGAAAAATTCGATCAAATAACTTTTAGAAATGTTTGTATTCATCCCCAAATATATAAAGGCTAATCAAGACCTGTAGGTTGAGGTGGGGTGGTCGTGTGTTTCGTATGGGCGTGTGCATACCATTTTAGTTGGGAAACCTGAAGGTACATAGCCCCTTGGTAAGCCAGGCCATCAGCGGGAGGATAATGGGAAAATTAATTTGAAGAAGTTTGGACGTTAGGCTAAGGATGGATGGAGGTGTCTCAGAATAGGCCGGGTTGAATGACAAGCTCACATTCTGACGATAATGAGCTACTTAAGGCCAGAGAGATAATCTACATTTCATCACTTTTATCCAGCCGTATGATACTATAGTTCAAAATAATTTTTTCTCACCGTGTCTTAGAACCCATCAGAAATATCTGCAAATTATCCAAAATAAATCACTAATAATGAACGTTACATTTGAGAGGGTACGCACCCAAATTTACATTGAGGAAAAGTGGGCAATCTATCTGAGACCTTAGCTCAGTCGGTAGCCTATATGTCTACTGAACTAAGGGTCACGAGTTCGATTCCAGCCGTGGCCGAAACGTTTATCACTGGTAAGATTTGGGTTAACCCTTTCACAGTGATAAATTAACGGTGGGAGATTGGATGTTGTGCCTGTCCTTGACTTAAGTTAGATTGTAAGGTATATGAAGCTACAACAGGCATAACCAGGTGGAAGTGGGAAATAAAAAACTGACCCAGGCCACAGGCTGGAAACAGTATTGGATGTAAGAAAAGTGGGGAACAATTTAGGAAGAATCTCCCTCATCTCATGCCCCTAGGTTTTAAACCTCGACCAACCTATCACCAGAAATCTAATATTTCGGGAGTAGCGATGCAGCTATTCCGTGCATATCTTGGTATGCGCATAAAATAATTTGTAATTCACATTTATGAAATATTAAAAATAAATTAAAGTACGATTTATTTCTTGTTAATAAGTATTACGATTTTTATCGATTAACACAACAAGCTCGTTTAGCATTAAGAAATGTTCTTTTATCTCAGTATTTTCATCGATGAAATAATAAAATAAATTTTATTAAAGTGCAATATTTCCATATTGAACATTAAATATGAAGATGATCATCAGAATGATCCATAATATATTTTTATCACAAATAAACTATTATAATATGTATGTATAAATATATATATATATATACAGTCCATCCTTGTCATTAATTAATTCTAGGGTAATTATGATTGCAAAGCAAATTATATTTTAAACGCAGCACTCAAATATTTGACAAGAGAATAAGTAGGCATTAATTCTCCTCTAGTCTGACTGAAGAACATTAAACAATGAAAATGATTCTTTTGTCTCTAATTACAGTCGCCCCTCGTAGAAAAGCACCCTTGAAACTCTTCAAGTAGGGCGAAGAGAAACAGTTAATAAAGCCTGGTTAAAAGAAAGTTCAAGATATTGTATTTTGCATTGCCATGCATTAAAGTGAAATAGTCAAGTTTTTATAAACATATTTATATTATTCTAACAGTATTTTCTAGATATTTATCTTTATTTATTTCGGCTAGCACCATGATTATTAATGGTTTAACCTAAGGGCTAAGGACGAGAAAGGTTGTTTTGAGGAACTAGACTACGCTCATAGTAGCAGTCACAGCATTTATGAAAAAAATACCCTCAAGGTACTCGGCCGAGATTTGAACGTCAAATTCCTTTTAGGTGTTCTGTCTTTCAACAGGTCCATTTCCTTCTCCTAATTAAGTCCTCCAGCATGTCCTAGCCACTTCGTTTTAATTTCACATATCAAGTGAAAATAATGAATTCGTAAAAAAAACACACGAGATAATGATGAATCTTTATGTTTTATGTGTCCCCAAGCCCAAAAATTTGGATTTTACAATTGTATTCAAGTGTTATTGTTTTGTTAACCAACATTAAAAATAAAGTTTCCAGCCACGAACCAAATAAAGGTTTCAATAGATACAATACTTTGGAATTGGCAGACAATTTTTTAATTTTTTTAATAAGTTAATAATTCGAGGGTAGTTTGCATATAACTAATTTTTTAATGATGTAAACAATACTGTTTGAAATTTATATTTGAGGAGTGTGTAAATTGACTAACAATACAATATACTTATTTTTTAAAGAAAAACATTCTTAATATTTTTTTACAAAACACATACTTTTGAAAATTTGTTTCAAGCTATAATAGAGATTCTCAGAAAGTTTGTACGCTTGTGTTGTAACATTAATTTATAAACTGAAAATTTATCTTCTTTCCTTGTTTGAGGTCATCAATAAGTTGCATTCGTTGTCGTCCTGATCCATTTTTATAATCTATTCTCTCTTCTTTCACTTCACTCAGAAAGCCATTTCTTCTCATTAGGTGACTCATACAGTTAGCCTTTCTTCATAGAATCACCTGCATAATGGTTTTATTTTCACTTACTCTAATTAGAACTTCCTCCTTACACACCCAATCTGTCCACTTTATCTTCAATATTCTCCTCCATCACCACGTTTCAAATCTTTCTAAGTATGTCATCTTCTTTTTCCTTAAGGTCAATGTTTCAGCTCCATAAATTAATGCTCCACATATAGCCCTTCACCAGCTTATTCCTAATTTTATAATCAGTTTGAAAGCCAGTAGCACCCTCTTCTTGTCGGCATCAGCCTAGGCCATTGCTTTTTTTTTTTAACTTTATCTACTGTGTACATGACGCATCTGTCAAAATTAATCTTCCTAAATATGTTAAATATTTCACATTTTCCAGCAGTTTATTTCCCATCGCGATGTTGAGTGGTATCTTCTCTTTGGGATAACCTCATTACCTTCTATTTCTCAATGTAAATTTACATTCCATATACTCGTCCAGATTAAGATAGTTTATTAATCATAGTGTGAAGCTCTTCTTTGTTTGTCATTACTAGCAAGACATCTGCAAATATCAATACACTTATCAGACTTTCTGATATTTTGAAAACTACAAATCCTTCCAAAGCTTCCTTAGCAAGCCATTTTCCGTACAAGTTGAAAATAATTGATGATAAGCAACACTTCAGGCTTTCTCCTCTTCCTATCTCAACGCTATTGGTTTACCTCATATCCAATGCTTTCCACTAATTTTTACATTAGTGATATCAAACTAATGAGCCTTTAGTTACTGAATCTTCATTTTGGTTTTCTTCAGTAGTGCAATCATTATCATTTCAAGAAAGAATTCGAGTCATTATCCTTTATTGCATATCTTGTTTACTAATCGAATAATAACCTTAAGTCCGTTTTCCACTAATTCTTTCAGTAAATCTGCTGGCATTTTATCGTCAGGTTTAAATTTCGCTTTATGATATCCCTTAAGGCCTTGTCTACCCCACTCTTCACCACGCTAGGCTCTTTATTAACTTTCTCCATTTTGTCTTCTAGTTCCATTTGAATACATTCTGGTTTGTTGGCCTTATCATTCACTTCTACTATATATTGTTTCCATGCTGATATTAACCTTTCCAACCTTCCCTGTTGAATCTTTTATTTAGTGTTTTTCTTAGATCCTAGTTATTTGATTTTTGCTTACATTATGTCGTATTTGTCAATTATTTGTAATTCAATGATATATTTGTATTTCTCATTATATACTTATAATATAAATCTAATAATCAGTTGACTAAATTCTTCAAATATATAATATCGTTGTCAATTTTACTGTTTATTTGTTTTAAATTTCATTCAAAACTCCTAAAGTTTTGAATATTCATTATTTATTCATGTACAATTAAAATATATGTTATACATATAATCTACTTACCTTTATTTCACTATATTAAATCATATTTCTTTATTTTTATTTTTATTCACAAACTGCCAACCCGCCATGTTTATTAATTTTGTTGGTAGGTGATTTTAACGCTATCTGCTCCAGAGAGTGGTTTATTTCGGAACTATTCAAATTGTTTATTTTTATGTTCTTGGACACTTATAGCATCTGGCTGTCTCTTGAAACAATAATTTGACCCTAGCGGAAGAAATTATTATTCTCGTTTTGTTTTTTTGTTTGGTGCCAAGTTTAAATTAATTTTAAAGATGAATTATGTTCCTATGTAAAAAATTATAATCATCTTAATAGTAATACCCCCAATAATTAAATAGTTAATACTGTTTTATTCTTGCTTACAAATACCGGCGAATATTTTCTCTTAGGCCGGTGATTGTTTATTTTAAAACAAAAAGAACGTGTTTGTGTTTTGTCTTACTTTTTGTTGGGACTCTGAAATTGGCGTGGAAAGTGGAAGGAAGGATCCAATCTGCGGATCCTTCAATTATATCTTTGAAAGGTTCATGGTGGTTCTAATCATCTAAAACTTCTAAAAGAGGTATAAGCTTGTGAAGAAGGTTGAGGGGAAGCACTCAAAGAAGATTTTTGGTGGAAATTTAAGGCCGGAGAGTTAAATATTGACGGAGCTTTGATTCAACATTTTTACCAGAGCAAGGACATTTTCGGGTGAGATCAAATCCATCTGTAAACATCCTGTTATGGATGTAAATAATTAAGCATAATCCTTAAAATTACTAAAGAAGGACAAATAATTTTCAGTTTCCAAACTAGAATTAATACTTTTTGTCCACCTCAGAACCATATTTTTTTTGTTTATTATTGTTACATGTTATAAAGAATAAATTTTGTTGTTGAAATCCTGTTATTTGCTTAAAGAAATATTACTATTATACTCTCAATTAAATTGAGAGTTTAACAATTTCAAGTATTGCTTAACAATACTTTTATTAACATTATAATATACGAGGCATGCCTTATAGGTAGGGTTTATTTAAGGATATCATTCACTACAATAATTAAATTCACTCTTTAAATTTAATTGTTTTATTGTAATTTACATCAATGTGCCTTGTATTTTCTTTTGAACTTGCATCCCATGTATAGTGATGCTCAGTAGATTGACTTGGTCAGAGCAAGAATAATAATCTGCGTCAGGAAGTCTTCGGTTGTAAGTGTCCAACTTAAGTCCAAACATTAGGTAAAGTCCAGGGTTCTTGAGAGAAAGGGTTTTCGTTTTACCGCTGAGCAGTTTATGGGGATAAATTTATTTAATAATTAAAAATCTACCTATCTCACAAAATAAAAGGGGTTGGTAGTTGGCGCCCAATAAGAATAAAATATTATATATTATATAGATCATATAAAATTAAACTAATAAAATAAAGTCCAAAAATTAAAATAAATAAATAAATAAATACATAAATAAATAAACATATAGACATAAATACATACATATTATTATTTTTTCATTACAATACTCTTCTCTAGTCTTATCAGTCTCTTTTCTTAGCTCATTTTCAGCCTTCTATAATTTTGTTTTCCTTGTTCATTGCCATCTTATCGAACAGTGTTTGGGTGGTCCATAGTTTCTTGGGTTTCCTTTTAATCTCAATGAATTTCACTTTCTGTGTTTCTAATACATTCTTTTTGGCGATATACCACTCTACCTCAGCACTTTCTCTCTCACTTCTATCACTAAATTTTTCCTCCACTGTTTCCCGTACTCTATTTTGTGCACATTTTAAGCTCTCTAGATCCCATCGTCTTATTTTACCCCCTCATCTTGATTTTCTTCATTCTAGTATATATGTGCGCACTCAGCAAATTGTGGTCTGAGTCATTGTCCATTGATGACTTTGTTTTCACATCCTATACACTGTTTCTTAATCGATGCTTGACAAGAAGGCTTTATAGTATATCAGTCTAGCTAAGTGGTTCTTAACCTTTTTGAGCTGAGGCCACCCAGGTGGATCATCAAATTCCCCCCAACCCCTCCAACATGTTTTTTTTAATCAAATTCCCACGCCAACACTTCCAAATATTCCTTGAAACAATTATAAAAACCTATTTAAAAAATCCGGTTTTCTAATCACTTCTTTGTACAAAAACAGCAGCGTATCGGTACAAATAAATTGATTGAAAATTAATATGATGGTTAGCAAAATTTTGTTTTTATGAGTTCTTGAATATTGGGTATTACAACTGGTAGGCAGTGTTGCCACCATCTCAAGAAAGAATAACATTATCTTACTTTGGAAAATGAATTGAAAAAAAGTAAATTTTCAATTCATCTTACTTTGGAAAATGAATTGAAAAAAAGTAAATTTTCAATTCATAGCTTATTTTAACGTAATCTCCCAATTGTTCCACCCCCTTGGGGTGTGCCCCCCAGGTTGACAATCACTTGAGCTGATACCTGGCCTTGTCTCCTGGGCTTCTCAATGTGTATAGTCTTCTATTATTTTATTGAACCATGTATTTGTGAGTACCAGTTCATTTCTCTTACAGAAATAGACAAGTATGTATCCTCTTTTATTCCTCTTCTTACACCACATGGGCATAATTAATATATGACTCCTAGCACCTTTTTCCACAGCATTGTTCCAATCACCTGTTACTTTGGTATATACTTTTCCTCTTCCTTCTTGTTCAGTTAGTTCTTCTTCCTCCATCACTAAAAATCTAGTTTATTGTGAGACTGACGCTCTGGATCGTATGCGGGTAATTCTGTTGTTAATAGGATCATTCTCGAAGGATACTTCTAGATTTTGATCCAACACCTTAGCTCAGTCGGTAGCATATTTGTATAGTGAGCTAAGGGTTCCAGTTTCGATTCCCAGTATGGCTGAAAAATGTATCGTTGGTAAAATGTGGGTTTACCCTTTCACAGTGATGAATTAATGGCTGGGGACTGGATGTTGTGCTTGTAATAATCTTAAGTTAGATTATAAGGCATATGAAGCTACAACAGGCCTAGCCAGCCGGTAGTGGAGAATATGTGGCTTGAATAAAAAGCTGATCCAGACCACAGGCTGGGTACAATGATGGTTGTAAAAAGTCTTGAATTCTGTTTCTAATTACCATAACAGAGCGGAAAGCTAAGAGAGTGTTGATGAAATGAATATATTTCACTATGACTCAACAGGTCTACAAGATACAAAGAACATACCTTATTAAGTAAGGCAATACGTTATTGTTCACCATAACTAGTATTAATTATTAGCTTATCTTGAAGTAATTGCTTTTGCTTACGTAATGATTTGGGAACTATCCAGCTCAATATTGTTGTATTATTCATGAATGTTGCTTGAATAAGTATTTTTAGAATCACATAATTAAAAATGAGGTTCGTTGAACCATATGTCTATGTAAATAAGAAACACAGAAAAGGTGTATTTTTTGAATTTTATTTCAGATTTAAAAACAGAGGGGTGAGAACGTGAGCGTTGTGCTTATGTAAAGGCGGAAGAGCGTACTTATTAGGAAACATACAAGCAACAATATTAATATTGGGAGCTACTTATTGTCGATTGTACCACCAAGCAATATTACTCTCCATTGTCGGTTATGGAGCTTGTATATGGGCCCACAGACTGAACAACGTAATACCGGCTAGAGCCATCTAGGGGTCTCGTTCTTCTGAGGTTGTTGAGGGCCTATCGGACTGTGGAGACATGCCCTGATGCCCTGAAGGTGTGTGGCCACTGGATCTTCTGATAAGGAAAAAAGGAGTCGGATACTGGTTGAAGAAAAACAAGCTGGAAAGAGTGAAGATGCTAGTCTGGCCAGAAGTCAACAATGCTGGGGAGGTAGAAGTGGCACTGTTAGCAGAGTGGCAGAGACGATGGTAGGAAAGAGAAACTGCGAGGCGAACATTTCAACTGTTTGCGAATGTTGTGGAAAGACTTGAGAATGGGCACCTAGAACCATCCCGGGGTCTGGTCCAGTTTATAACTGGGAAAGGACCACATCCAGCATCTTTAATAAAGCAGGGATCGATTGACTCGAATGAGTGTGTCTGTGGACAGGAGGGAACGCCAGAACAATGTAGTATTGGAACGTGTCCAAACCCAAGAGGTCAGAAGACCCTTCCAGCTTGGAATACAAGGAAGACTTGTAGGACACATTCTGAGGGACCCAGTTATGGGGAAACTCCTGGACACTATTGCATCGGAAGTATCAGACAAAGCCAGGAACGATTACCTGACACCACTGAACGAAGCTAGAGATAGAAGACCAAGACTAGACAGACAAGAACTACAGAACAGAACTGATGACTGTGACGATGATGACGATGACACAGTGAGTGACACTAAGGCATACACCAGTGGTAATCAGTAGCGAATATTTAGGGATAAATAGGGGTTGAAATTTAGGTGATAACGCAAGCAACCCCTCGGAGAGGAGAGGCAATAAATAGCAAGAATGTGACGGACATGAGTTGGGACCTGGAAGACCATTTCGGCTGATGAGTCCTGAGGGAGGTTGGCGATGCCCTAACAACCTGAAGGACCAACTTTCCAGCCGAAATACCTTGAGACGTGACAACACCCGGTCACGGGAGAGAACCCTAGGCTGGGTGATCCCTTCTTTCGGCATCCAGAGAAAGGGATTGCGGCAGTTGGGCCTTCTGGGTCAAGATGGAAAAGGTGGCTGTTTGGCAGCCCCCTGGTCGTCATCGGGCCTAGAGTAGAGATCCCGACGATGAATATCTACTTAGTAAATAGATTTAGTTAATTTAGTATAGGGTAGGGGCGTTAATATAGGGAATTAGGATAAGGTAGATCAAAAGTGGTGGAACTAGATAGAGGATGGCGCTCCAACTCCGATAGAGCTTCTACCCAGGTGGTGGATAGGGGGATATTCACCTCCGCCAGAGATATCACGCTGACTGGCGGGTAGGGTACTGGATATAGCTTCTACCCGGTGGTGGATAGGGGGTATTCACCTCGCCAATATACCGCTGACTGGCGGGGTAGGTACTGGATATAGCTTCTACACCAGGTGGTGGATAGGGGGAGTATTCCTTCGCCAGATATACGCTGACTGGCGGGGTAGGGTACTGGAATAGCTTTTACCCAGGTGGTGGATAGGGGGATATTCACCTCCGCAGATATACCGCTGACTGGCGGGGTAGGGTACTGGATATAGCTTCTACCCAGGTGGTGGATAGGGGGTATTCACCTCCGCCAGATATACCGCTGACTGGCGGGTAGGGTACTGGATATAGCTTTTACCCAGGTGGTGGATAGGGGGATATTCACCTCCGCCAGATATACCGCTGACTGGGGGGTAGGGTACTGGATATAGCTTCTACCCAGGTGGTGGATAGGGGGATATTCACCTCCGCCAGATATACCGCTGACTGGCGGGGTAGGGTACTGGGGGTGTAAAATACCCGGGGGGGGACCAACTGGAATGGTAGGGTAGTTAGGACTTTCTTATAATAAGTAGTATTACCTAGCCTGTTTGTAATAATAGTTTAGATAAGGAAAAGATACATTGTAAATAAAGGATAAATCAAAAGTAGCATAGAACGGCTTCGATCTAAAGATTGTAAAGATTGTAAGATACCGAGCCAAATAAGCCAAGGAAAAAACCAAACTCATCATCGAGACATTTTGGTGGCGTATAGGTGGGACCAAGTTCAATAAGATGGCGATTGGGGGGGGGGGGGGGGGGGTTGGGAGTTTAGAAGTGTCGGAATAGAGTAAGCAGCTTAGCAAGATAAATCATTTCCAATACTTTCCCAATACTTTATAGTGAGAGAGAGAGAGAGAGATAGATGATAGATAGATAGATAGAGAGAGAGAGAGAGCGCTCGAGTCCCCAAGAGTTGAAGAAAAATAATTAGAGACAAACTTTAACACTCAACATGCTTAGTGTGCTCACTATCAAGACCGTCAATTATTAGGGATCACTGTTGAAAACATAAATTATTCCCATTGATAAGTAAATTAGAATCACTAGAATCTCTTTAAATTTACTCTTCTTAGATTTTTAAAGATTAAAGATTACATATGATAACATTATATTTTAAATCATAAGCGTATATTATTATATAATTTTAATCCTTACAACATTTAATGGATCTGTATCAAGAGACATAGATTTATATTACATTTTTAGACAGACAAAGCTAAATAACACGTGCGGATTCAAATTGAGAAATCCGATTAAAATTTCTTCAAGTAAATACCTACTATTTTAATATTACGGCGAGTCCGCCTTTTTTCTCTTGAATTACAAAAGAAAAAAGTAATTTTTAATTTAAAATTACTATATCATACTTTTAATGTTGAATATTTATATGGTTCATATCAAGTGAAATGGTTTTATTGTTTAAATATAAAACATAAGCCTATTAGAATTAAATAAATGCGTGGAAAAGAGGGGTGGGTGTTGGGGGGTGGGTAATGTTTTGCTATTATTAAAATCAAAATACAACATTAGACGATTTTAAAAAAGCTCTCATCTTTTTTATTTTGATAAAATACTTTGCTGTTGGCTTTAACTCGGTGGGAAGATAAATAAACCAAGTAAATACAGCGCTCGGAATGTTTTTCAAGGCCAACACCAACATGAAGGGAAATATCCTCACCCAGCGGTACTTCTTTTGTGGTTGGCATATCTAACGTTTCAAGACCACTAAAACAATCCTAATTTAGCTTAGAATTTCTTCTTGTGACGCGTTAACATTTGCCTTATATTGTTTAAGGAACGTTAGATCTATGTTTCTAACAACTACTTGGTTCTCAGAACCTTGAGAACCTGCTTGAAGCATCGTTACAATTGAGATACTTTAATTTTTCTTGAACTTCTTTTAAACACACTATACAACTTATAATATGAGGCTTTTATTCCTTAAAAATATGTTAATACCTTTAAAATCAATTTTGGCACGAGCCATATTTTAAAAATAACAAAAACCTTTTAATAACGTATTTCTAAGCGATTGCGATGTGTTTCATCAGTGCGGTGTACGGCTTCCTTAATTCAACATTTTCTCCGACTATAAACCAATACTGTACGAATCAGACTATTTTAATTCACTTGACCTAGGTGCAAATATTATTTCACGTAACTTAGGTCGGTAATACAGCTCGAACCACTTACTTGGGACGGTTTTTAGCGGTATTTAATAGAGAAGAGAATGAAATTGATATTAATCACATCTTTTTGCCATATTAAAAAAATATAAAACTATTTCATTGGTTCCAATTTCAATGTGGTTATGTGAAAATGGCATAATGCCGCACCACGATAGGCCCACGTTTCCTGATTATAGAGTAACCGTGTATATAATATCCTAGTTCGTGACATGGGCTCTCAATAGCCATATTAGGGGCATTCAAATAAGATTTATACATTTTTTTATTTAATTTTTTTCGCAATTTAGAAACAATTTGTACTCACTTGATCAACATATTTTAATTATTTCTAAAGTAAACTTATTTGGGCACCTGCCTTAAAATTTGTATTATTATGAAAATCGTTTTTGTTTATTAATAAAAATGTTACAGTCTACAAATAAAATATAATATTTAAAAAATAACACTTTGGACTCAACCGTGATTCGAACTAAAGCCCCAGCGATATTGGTCAATCATTGCAAAAAGCAAAGTGTCAAAGGTCACGACCGTAACCAACTCTTAATTATGTTACTGATAAAGGGACGTTTTTTGCAAATCTGTCAAATTTGTAACTACTTATCACCTGCAGGCCTGATCGATCACACAGCTGACAATGTACTAACTAGCACCCGCCCAATCATAATCTTGGTTCTGCTTGATTGGAAAGTTTGCTCTCACTTAGCAAAGTTTGGTTGGGGATTTGCAAACATTAACTAACGAGGAAATTTGATATCTAAGAAGATAAGAAAATAAAGATTGTTCAAACAAAGAGTTAATAGCTGTAGTTTACAGTGAACTACTTTATTACAATCAAACTAATTATTTTGTCATATTTGAGCAATTTCAGTTTTGAAGGGGAAATGGAGTTTAAGTATGAAATAATATAATTAGGCGGGTAAATAGTAGAAAGTAGAGTTGAGTACCAAGGCTTAGGATACCTATTGATGTTAATATGCGTTATTTGGGGGATAATAAAGTTGTTATTTATGCTTGGAATACATACGAGTGTTGGTACGAGTTATTTGGAGGGAAGGAAAGTTGTTACGATATTTTTCTTAGCACCGCTTTTTACCACCCATTCTGGTTATACAGCTATGTGCTAATTAAGCTATTGGACTAGGGATGAGGAAGGTTGGATTTAGAGAAAGTGAACCCACATTTGTGTGGAGAGATTGAGAAATCATAGAGTAAAAAACCCCCCTTAGTACGTACTGTACATCCGAACGGAATCAAACTCCAATATCCCAGTCATCATCAGCCTAGTCTCTCGAGAGAATGATGCCTTAGAACATGAGGTCCCCGAAACGGACTAAGCCTTATTTGAAGGGTAGGAGAGTGTTTACGGTATGAAATTTGGTACTAGTTCCTTGGTAGTAGGAGAATGTACGTGGGCTTAGGATACTACGAAATTTGGTACTAGTTCTTTGGTGGTAGGAGAAATGCTACGTGGGCTTAGGATACCTAAGAAATTTGGTACTAGTTCTTTGGTGGCTAGGAGAAATGCTACGTGGGCTTAGGATACCTAAGAAATTTGGTACTAGTTCTTTGGTGGCTAGGAGAAATGCTACGTGGGCTTAGGATACCTAAGAAATTTGGTACTAGTTCTTTGGTGGCTAGGAGAAATGCTACGTGGGCTTAGGATACCTAAGAAATTTGGTACTAGTTCTTTGGTGGCTAGGATAAATGCTACGTGGCTTAGGATACCTAAGAAATTTGGTACCAGTTCTTTGGTGGCTTGGAGAAATGCTACGTGGCTTAGGATACCTAAGAAATTTGGTACGCACTATTTCAAGGATAGTATATTTGTTACGCAGGTTCAGAATATCTGGTGCCCGCAATTGAAGGGTAAAAAGGGTACACGGTGGGTGTTTCAGGCTACGTTACAAAATTAATGTATTACGGGTTTGTAAAGTCTGTGTACCGAATCTATGTACCAACATTAAGTGACATTAACGTGAATTACACCCTGCTAGGCAATGAGTTTAACTGGAATCGATAGCAGAAATTAAATTATTTTTCTTAGAAATCATAACCGGAACACTAACTCTAAAACTAAAAAGCTTAATAACCAGAGCTAAATTTAAATCGTTATTTTTATGTTCATAAAGGTTCTCATAGTGGTTTTGGAAGGTTCTACGTTTTAATGATTTACTGCCCTTCTTTCCTTAACTTAATTTAATTTTGAACTATGATATATTTTTTAAATCTTTTTCCATAATGTTAGTGAGATTATAATATCTAATTATTTCTAAGGGGATTATAAAAGTGTCAATGATAGCCTATCAATAAGAACTAATGTGTTCAAATTCATGAGGAATGATAAATTTCACCTTGTGTAGGATTACTCTTTAAGCTATGAACTTAAGAAAGATGTATTTAGTTTTAGTTTTGCTTATTACTGGGAAATGAGGGCTACTTCAGCTGTATAAGTAGTTTAAGATAAAGCCGGGGAACTTATTGTGAGTATTTTTTAACCCTTAAAAACTAATTTACTTATTTTGGTGATGCTGATTGACTTTAACTATTACTCTTTATTATATTAGTTATATAATATAATAATAATAATAATAATAATAATAATAATAATAATAAATTATTATTATTATATTATTATTATTATTATAATCACCTACATTATCTTTTAGTAACTATTTATTTGTATGTATCATTACTTAGCTGTTATTATTTATTTTTATTTTCTGATATAATTATGTTTTTATGTAAAGTACAGAACGTGTGTACTTTTTAGTGTTGGCCAGCACTATAGTAAAGGAAATTGAAGATGAGATTAGTATGAGCCTCTAAAATAATATGGCCAGATTAAAACAAATAAATAATAATTTATAGCCTATGGATTTGATTTTACTTTAATAAATGTTGATTATTAAATATTTGATACAAGTCTATGCTCTTTTTGTAAACAATAGAATAACTAATCAATCACTCAATCATAACTTTACGACCTCTGTTAGTAACGCTGTGGACTAATAATATGATCAATGTGTCTTGTCACCTCTGGCATAAGAATTAAAACTTGAGGTCCGACATTTGTGGATATGATTCAAGTTTCTCGTTAGGTTTGCTTGTTTGAGAAAGACTGGAATGGATATAATTCCGATTTTAGTAGCTATAATTCCAGTGGCTACAATTACGTTTCTACATTAAGGTCTCTTGTTTGAGAAATTCTGTAATGGATACAATTCCAAATTTGTTGATATAATTCCAGTGTGTACAATTCCGATTTTACACTAAGGTCGTTTGTTCAAGAAATGCTGAAATGGTTAACATTCCAAATGGATACAATTTCGATTTTAGTGGGTATAATTCCAGTGGGTACAATTACAATTTTTTTAAATAAGATCGCTTATTTGAACACTACTAGAGTGAACACCATTCAAAATGGATACAATTCCGAGCTTAGTGGGTACAGCTCCGATTTTTCAATAAGGTCGCCTGTTTGAGAAATACTAGAATGGTAACCGTTCCAAATGGGTACAATTCAGTCTTCTCCCTATCATAGGATCTGGCTGCTGACCTAGAAGTCCCGGGTTCGATTCCCAGATGATACTGGGAGATTTTTTCTCGAAAGGGGAATAACTCCCATCGTCACCAGGATCTGGTTGGTTAGGTTTAAGTTAGTTTAGGATCTTCATTGGTTGTACTCTTATATCCACTATTATCATCCCTTCACCTCATCGGAACATGGAAAGAGCCTCCATAAAAAAGGATGTACGAGGAGTAGAACGTTCCTACATTTTTGGACTACGGTACATTATTACTGGCTCTTTCACACTAGCTGAGCTACAGATCGATGTAGTCCAGGCACGCCATTATTATTATTATTATTATTATTATTATTATTTAATATGTGAAGATGTCGAGGTAAGGGCCATAACACTATCTTAGAATCTTATTAATAAAAATCATAAGAAAATGTTTTGAATTTAAATATAATTGACTGAGACATTATAATATAATGTACTTAATTATTTTAAAACATATCAACTTAAATCACATATATTATTTCCTTACGATATTGGCATTGTCATTAGCTGGTTCAACTTTATCAAACCAGCATTAAATGATTCCACTTATTGACGATTTTTTCAATGAGAATATGCATTGAAAGAATTTTTTCTGTGTACTAATTTGAAAAGGAATAATTAAAAATTACATTACACTTTTAGTTGAGGCAAACTAAAATAAATAAAATAACCTCTTGTTCAAATTACGCCCTATTATAACATTGGCATCATCTAATTCATTATTTTATTTAGCACGGTCTACTACCTTCGGGTATACTTAGTACTAATCTCTAATGGCATTAGGAATTGGGGGTAATTAGAGGATGACCGAATTTGCGTGGGGAGTGGAAACATTAGGAAACCCCCCCGTTCACACCAGTTTCGAACTCGATCTCCGTCTCGCGTCGAGCTAAACACGACTAGCGGTTAGCACTACCACGAGCGGGTCATATCTAACTTCTTAATTTTATTCCAGTATTTTACATTTTTAATTTTGACTATTTATATCTTGAATTTAATAACGGTTATATAACTAGTAGATATAAATTTAAAATAACTAGAACTAGAGCTGAAACACAATCAAACTATGAAAGAACGGGAACTTTTGTTTTCATCTAACCAAAGCAAAGACGCAACCTTTAAAAAGTTTGTTTGTATAACTGGAAAGAGAACCATAGCCAATACATATTTCAGCTCGACTCCCCGTTCTCAAGTTTTTACAAATGAACTTTCTCTTCTGCAACCTTTGAAGACACAGATACTTAAAAAATTGTTATATGATAAGACTTTGGAACATCATATATCCAAATAAATAGACTACGAGTATAATAAATAGTTTTTTGTGTGGGGCTCATATATAATTTTAAAAACATATGTTATTATTATTATTATTATTATTATTATTAGCACCGCGTCTTACTACCCGTTCGGGTTATACGCACTTACGCTAATGTGCAATGGTAGGGTGATTGTGAGATGAAATGGAGGACCTACAGTTTAACGTGGAATCCGAACCACGGTGGAGGCCTGGCATTCCTCACATTCACAAGTTGTGATTAATACACGTCTTGTCAGAGGTGAAGAAAAACATATGTTGAAAAATGACATCTATACATAGGCATTTGTAAGCCAAAAATCCGGAAATAGGTTCCCGGGTCTTGTTAGCATTTATTAAGATGATGCCGTCTTGCTTCCGAAAGCTTGTTGCCCCTAAGTTAATTTCTTAAGTTCATTTTTGGATGGTTCAGTAATCGAATGGTCTAAGGGCTCAGTATAAAAACTAATTCGAATAAAAACAACTTTCTAATGCTTAATAATTCAAATCAGGGGATCAATGTTGTGATAAAGATGAGCTCGGACTTAATATGTCAGAAATGTGTGAGTGCACTCGTATTTGAATGATTCTCTAAATTCTCCACGGTGATTATGGGGGACGTTTCTTGTTAATAAACAAATACAGTATGTCTCTATTGAGACATAATGAAATTGTGCGCAGGGTTAATCTGTGAAGTCTTCTAAACTGGTATTATTGGTCAGTGCAGTTTTCATTCAAATATCATTTAATGTCCAACATGTTTCTTAGCATTAATTATCTCGCAATAGACTGGACTGCCTTGATAAGAAGATCGGGAATTATTATGCTATTCTAAAATTATTTTCCATTCCTAATACACGAAAATATAAAATAACTGATATCTCCATGTTGTTTTACACCGCTATATTACCGCATAGGTTATAGGTCTACGCCTATGTACTAAATACGTTAGTGTGTTAGGGACGAGGAAGGTTGAATTTAAAGGAAGTGCGCCTCATTTACGTCGAGAAAGTGTGAACAAATATTTAGGAAAAATTATCCTTGTACATCACGATCGGGATTCAATCCCCGATATCGCCATCATTGGCAGGCCAGTCTATTGCTAGAGTAACACCCATTATGTGATACACGCTGATTTTCTCTAATTTTTTCAAAATAATTAATATGTAAACTTATGACTTGAATGGTAGTTGGACGCTGTGAAAAAAACATTAGTTATAATTTCGTGTCCAAGACAATAACGTGTTTTGTTCAAATCTGATTGGTCAATAACAAGGAAAAATTTGTGTGAATATTTTTCCTCATCTTCAGAGCAGATAGAATGTTAGTGAAAATGTTGCTTTTATTGTCACATTTTGATCACTCAAAAATAAACTCTAATTTAAATTTTACTTACGAAGTTTTGGAAGTAAGGTGACGTATTATACTTACATTATTTTTTGCAAGAGTTTGGTTTTAGATAATATAATTTAGCTAGAAAATAAAACTAAATTCGACAACTCTCAGTATTTCCTACAAATCTCTAGATACATTGAGTCTTTTAAACTATTAATAAATTTAACTTATTTAGAAGTATCGTCACAATGTGGTAACATTTTTTTTGTACATACAGTTGTGAGCTTGTCATAACAAGGTGTGTTGCCATAGCTACGAATTATACCTGGTAGGGGAGAAAAAAAAACACTTTTTGTTAATTTGTTTTCAATATTTTATTCGTTTGGAATGACAATAAGTTTGAGGAGAAAACACCAATATATTGTCAACTGATACCATATTTATAAATATAAAAATTCTCTTCTTTTCTTGTAGGAGAGAAAAACATTCTTACAAAGGATATATTTTGATATGAAACTTTTTTGTATCGAGAATACTACTTTGTGAGATTTAATCTCGTAGGCAACCCTACTTAAATTAAATATACAATCGATGGCTTGATTTTGTAGGTTATTTTATTGAATACAATTTTTAAAGAACAAGTCAAAACTTTATTTTTTATTATAATACATACATTTTCATGTCTTGAATATGTTTGATGTTATACCAGTTTAAAATAAACTTTAACTAATCTGGTACATTTTAGATTAATATATTCTTTTTATTGTCTAACTTAAGCTCATAAATAATTATTTCAAATTTAATAAATACCCCCGAACCCGTCAGCAGAACCCTGATTCTTTGTTTCTGTACGCTAATGTTCTTGTTCCTGCGATATCCAGGTACTTTCTGCCGGGTATTTCTAAACTCTTCCCTTGAGATAGTGAGTATCTATGGACGTGTAAGGGCAGTAAATGGTTTCATTCCATTTTGTGTCAAACTTGCCCAACAAAGCCAATTCGAAACATTCACCCACTTCCTTATTGTGAGTGTAGTTGTTTAAAGAATAGACGGAGTGAGGGTACAGTTTACTAGTACAGCCCTGTAGAACTTTACTTACCCTGGTAACAGTCAACGAACTGTCCCTGATATTCATTTCAATCTTGAAATATGTTGTTCGCCTATGCCAGGTTGGTCCAACACTTTTAATTCCATGGGCCCATTTTGTTCATCAATTTGTACACCAGTCCAAAGATAGGCTATATTAATTTTATTAATCCCATAATCTTAATATAGACCTACAAACAACACTACATAAACATTTATTTTGTATTTATAGATATATAAAGTGTATTTTTGGTTAATTGAATCTCAAAGTTTACGGCCAAGAAAAAGTTTGTTAAGCTCTAAAATATATATATTATGAAATATACACGCAGACACACTTTCACAAAACAACTTAGCATTATAAATATAAGTTATATTTACACGTGTTTTTACTAATCAAATAAATGCCTGATAAAATGCAAACTTGAATTTTTTAAATACATATTTTCATTTGAATCATTAGTTATTCCAAATCTGCCACCAAGGGTTTCCTTTTAATTCTTCTCCAGGATATTGTGAGGGCTACATTTTCATAGAGCGTGGGCTCCATTTGGCCCATGGGCCATCAGTTGGACCTTACTGGCCTATGTCATGAAAAATACCTAGCTAATTCTAGCGTTAATAAACATAGTCGAGTTGCTTCAATTTGGGTATACAACTATCCTAAAAGGGAATTTTTTATATTGCACCGTGTCTTGCAACCCGTTCGGGTTACCCGCCTATGAACTAATTACACTGATGGTTTAGGTATTAGAAAATTTTAATTGAGAGGAAGTGCACCCGAATTTGCGTGGAAGGAGAGTGAAAAGCCATTTAGGGAAAAACCACCCTCAGTACACCCGATTGGGATCGAACCCCGATCTACCCATCTTCGAAAGTCTAGTTCAACACGAGAGTAGCGCGTTAGACCACGCGGCCACCGAAGCGGGTGACAATATTTTTCCTTGCTAGCTCTCTTATAAGAGTATTTTCGCGCTATGTAGAAAGTTCGTGGTTCGATACCTATGTTCATACTCCACATAATTTAACTTAAAATGACAGTGGATTTTGAATTTTTATATGTCTCCAACCACAAATAAGTGGGTTTGACCATTTTCTTATGTTCATCGTTTTGTCCGTGCGTCGGTATGGTTTGATAGACTTCGTTGATATTTATATGCTCATCATCCCTCGAGGGAAAATCCTATTTTTAATCCTGGATCCAAAATTAAGAGTCAATATTGGCTATGATAGTTACATCAATGGGGTAGAATTACTAAAAAAGGATTTTTGAATATTAGAATAGCTAGAGTATTTTTGTCAAACTGAGTATCTGAGTTTAATCAACACGATAAATAATAATGTACACTTGTTTTACGGAAAAAAAATAGGTAGTTTACTGACTTCAGATTATTTTAAAATTTTGTTTTATTGTCGTATTAACAGGTCTTTCGTTCCATAGGTCTGGTTCCAGAACAGACGCGCGAAATGGAGGAAGCGGGAGAAAGCGATGGGTCGTGAGACTTCCAGTTTCATACACGGTGACCAGCAAGGTAACAATTCTTAATATGGCTTAATTTTACCCACACCATTGGTCACACAGTCTAAGGTGTCCTTATCATAATAGTGACGTGCTAGTGACGGTGAGATCAAGGCTAGACGCTTTTCCTGGGGTTCTACTCCTCTCTCCACGCTAATGTTTGTGCAATTTACCTAAACTATCTCCCTTATCTCTACTACCTTTAAATTAAATAGTTAGGTAAGAGTCTTGGTGTTGAGTGAAATACTTTATTTTAAAAGTATTTTTACAGACATTGGGGCTGTCAGCAGCCCTTGAATATAAATTGATATTTGCTACTTCTTTGTTTAACAGGTCTGCCCGATTTTAGTGTGCACGCTCAGCTGGGTTTGCCCCATCTGCCCCCAGACCCTTTCTGGCCGGGCGCCGCTCTAGGTTTTGGCCCCATGTTCGGTTTGGGTGGTCTTCCCCCAAGCGCAGCGGCTGCCCTGGGTCTCCCTTGGAGCCCGGCACTCATGGGCGGCAACGGCAAAACGCCACCGGTCACCACTCCCCCTTCTTTCCACACTTTCCTTTCCCAGTACGTGCTGGCTGGAGGTGGACTGCCCATTCCCGCGGGCCTTGGGCTCGGTGGGCTGGGGGCTGCTTTCGCCCTTCCCACCCAGCACCCACCACAGACCCAGCCCGTGACCCCACCCCCACTAGACTTGGAGTCTTCCAACCCAACCCGCCCGCCTTCGAGAAGTCCCCCCACCCCCAGTCCACCTTCTTCGTCGTCGCCGTCAGAGACGAGGAAGAACAGCATCGAGGCACTGAGGCTTCGCGCCAAGGAGCACCAAGCGCTGATTCTCGGCCAGCAACACCCACGGCTGGGGGTGGCTGCAACGCCGGCGTCACCAACCAAGTCAGCGTCGCAACGCCAGGTGCAAGCCAAGTCGTAAAGCGGTAGCGTCGCGCTTTCATTAGGGCTGTGAGTCTTGACAGCAAACATGGTATTCTCTCTCGTGTGTGAACCTTTTGTTTCTGGTAGTCGTGCCAGTAGTGTAATTGTGGTGGAGTTAGGGGGATGCTGCCCCCTTAATCTTTACATAGGGTCTTCATCATTCCCTTACCTTTTCAACTGTATAATTGAATAGGGATGATCCTGTATGTGCATTTTATTTTAATACAATACTTTGTGTCTTCTAAAAACTAATATTTATAATGACGTTATTCTCAAAAGGAGCCTTTGTTTCCCTTTACATTTCACTGACGTAGGCCTATATCGATGAGGGGGCTAAAGTGAGCTGCATTTTTACTTTCATAGGAAAAGCCTTTTAGGAAATATAAAAAATATATTTTCTGTGCTCAACATTGGTAACAGTTTACAATTTTATTAGTGTTATTATATAGGAAGCAGCAACCGCAGATCCCATTACTTGACGTATGAATACGTAAAATTAGATCTAGTAATTCTCATAGCCGTCTTATAAGGTTCTTCCCATAAAAATTTTAATTTATAGAATTGCTAGTGGCATTTTGAGTTTGGTGACCCTAAAAAAACACCTTTAAATATTTAATGTTAGCAAAATAGTTTCCCTAAACCTGCTCTTGCTTCTGCTAATTTAGGGAGCCTCACCCCTTACCTATCTTATTACCATAATCCCTTACCCAATCGGTGTTCACGCGAACGAATCGTCATGATCATCTGGTTTGGTTTGCCAGTGATGGGACTACTTAGGATGGTTTCTCCAATATGGTTTTCCAGTCTCTCTCCACGCAATTACAGGTACCTGCACATTTACTATAAATTTCAGCGTGCTCACCCCTATGCCTTTAGTGTAATTAGTATGGATGGCCCAGATGGGTGGTAGGATGGGATGGGAACAACCAAACAGTCTTACCTTCTGCCCCTCTAATTGATCTAAGACTACATCACTGAGTCATGACAAGATTAAAATAACCAACCATTGGGGGTGAGGGGTAGCAGGGACTTTGAGGAATACTGACTAATTATTTGGTTCCAGGTCACGTGTTAGCACTTGAATGAAAAATAGAGGTAATAAAACACTTATCTTTTTTTTAATAAGTTTAATCTAAGCGTAGCCCTACCCTCTTCCACCGAACTGAATATATTACAAACAATCATAAATATGTCTTCTCTTGTCCCTCTTGTTATCGAAGCAACAGTTTTTTTATTAATACCCGGGATTGCTATTTCTACTAGCCGCGGAAAGTTTGGTTATTGGTTCAATACTGATATACGAACCCTGGCCGTGGAAAGCGTGCCATGTGTGTTTGAGCGCTGGGACTATTTAGGGTTGAGGGAGGGGGGGATCGACCGAACGTTTTAATCATGTTTTGATAACATCACTGAGAGGTGACTAATCAAATTTGATGGTAATCAAGTCTCTATTAGCTGCAAGCATGTAATATACCACTGTTTACTTTTTTTACAAAGTTGGTTAACGAAGCTGGAGGGTTGATTAGTGGGGTGGGAATCAGGTGAGATAAACATTTGTCCATTAATCTAATGGCTATTTCATTGATATATGACAAGGGATCGTGTATTCATTAAATATATTGATTTAGTTGGAAAAATTACTAGTTTGACATGCGAATAGGGTGCCAGAAATCTTTGAAATAAGGATGCTGACCCTTTGAAGGGATTTAATACGGGAATGGTGGTTCTGAGCTTTTAAACAATAAGACAATCCTCAAATATCTTTGAATTTTATATCGAGATCCTGATAAAATTGGATTTATTAATTGTTTGAAAAAGGCTAAATCTCTCATTTATAACCATTTATTTTTCTCTCAAAAGTTCGACTTTTCACGTGAAAGTTCTTCGAAAATGAACCAATTAAACATTTTCATATTTAAGAAAATAATTATTAAATCTAAAATGTAAGTTTTTTAATCTTATAAAGACTTCTTTTTTCTTTTTCAATGGTTCTCAATCAATACCTCGGGTACGCTTTACGCTAATGGGATAGGTATGAGGAAGGTAGAATTTTGAGGAAATATTCCCGAATTGGCGTAGAGGGAGTGCAGGAATTAACAAAAAAAATCAATACATCTGTCCAGTATTTGATACCCTGACCTCCTCTTCATGAGCCAATCATACTAAACAATAAACAGGCTTACCACTTAGACTACGTGCTACTAGCTCAGGTAGAATACATAATGATTCCGTTAATCATCATAGGGATGTGAATCATATTTTAAAATTAAAAATCTTCTTTAATTATATTGGGATTTTTGGATGTCTGCTATGTAGGGATGTGGTATCGAAAGAAAAGTATCGATATCATACTCATTAAAAGTATAGGAGGAATGATATCGATACCATACTAGTATCGAAAAAAATTATAGATAACAGTAAGTATCGGTATCGAAACGCACATACACATTCCTGCTTCGTCCGCTTGGGGCACTCTTGAGTCAACTGAACTCATTGAGTTATGCAGAAGCTTCTTTTGTTTGGTTTGTGATGATGAGCTCATTTATAAAGGAAGGGGTAGTAAGACTCATCACCACTCGTCCGTCATCCTGTCAGGAATCAAGATGTATTGATAAACAAAGATGAAAGAACAGATATGAATTATGATGATCTAAACGAGATTGATTGCTAGAGTTGCTTCTCTCTTGTCATGCAGAAAATGAGTGAGATTGAGAAATAGTGTTAATTGTTCTTCCTCCACAGTTCATCCTTGTAAACATTTAACCCAAGCATGAGTGAAGATAACAAAAAAATAGTTTCTTTCGATACCTATCCGATACCGGAATGCAAGTACTAAGACCAGTAAAAGTATCGGAAAAATAGTATCGAGTAAAAAAATACTAGTATCGAAAGGAAACTATCGATATTAGCAAAGTATAGATAATTTTTCACATTCCTACTGGTATGCATTTTAGCGCCCTGGTAAGCTGCCCCTTAAGAGCCCATATCACGCCTGTTTAACCGGTATATTAGGTCCACGCTTACACTGAGTACAAAAATCACATTGTAGTTGGTTTTTCTGACTTCTTCATTAGACAACAGCTTAATTGGAATCAATTATGTATTTTTTTCCTTTAAAATAATTATTTTTCTCTTTTATTTATATTATTATTAAATATGGTATACAATTGTTTCAATGGTTTCAGTTCAATTGTTTTCTATAAAAGGCTCTAAAAATGATAATGGTTTTCTTTTAAATAATTTCTTATTAACAAAACTAAAAGATAAATTGCAATGTCATTTTATAAACGGTATTAGTGAGTGGTGTGACGTGGAGGGCTTCCAGGGGGATCATCTTAAAACACGTGTATATTCTAACTAACGAGTTTTTTAGAAATAAATATATGTATACTCCTAAAAGTATTTGACGGATTTAGTGTGTTTCTTTTTTTCACTCATTCATTGCTATACATTTTGGTACTAGCTATTGGTCTCTTTTACTTACACACTGAAACATGTGTTTACCTCTTTGTGCAATTTGTTTTCTTACCCTTTAAGAGCGATTCACTGATGGTCTCTTCTTCAGACTGTACCTGTAATATGTTCTCCTCAATCAGTAGAACACTCATACGAGAGTATTAACATACGTTCGCTGTGAGAAGTGAAGAGCAGAGACTAGGAGGGGAGGGCGTGTACATATCACAGGTATAGTTTTAACAAGCTCTGCTTACCATGGCAGCACTTCACGCCACGCCAATATATTAATTTATAATAATGTGCGTTTCCAATTATTAAAATATTTAACAAATTAATTGAATGTGGTAATGAAGGTTACTTACTAAACACGCTCTCATATCACGGAAATAATATATAAAGGTGATGGCTAAGGGAGGTAAAGAGAGGATAATAATGTGGGAGGGAGGGAGAATGTGGGTAAAGGGGAAGGATTAATTCATATTACCTAGTTTCAATTCTGGTATCCAGGTAATATTTTTAAACTAAATAAATTGGTATCGAAGATATTTCACACACTTATATTTGTAAATGTCAATATTACGATGAAAGTTGTGATATGTAAATAAAACAAATGTTTGAATTCTTTTTACACAATGTGAACAATCATAATCGTTGATTAAACATTAGATTTAATCATTGTTATACATTTTATGAACCTAACGAATTAAGAACCTCTGTGAAATAGCTCTATAACTGTTTAGTAACATATCCCATGTATTATAGGTTTTAAATATAAATAGTATATTATTTGCATAACCTATTGCCAATATCAAAAGTTTTTCCTGTATTTCTTACTGTCTCAATCAACTATGGTATTTTTGTTTATGTAAATGTAAGAAACTTAAATAAACTTAGCTTCCACAAAGGGAACTGAAGCATGTTTAAGGTCATATGTCAGAGGAGAATTATTTAAAACCTGTGGTGGTATGACCTCAAGACAGTGAGTGTAATACAGGGTTGTTAAGGAAAGAAAGGGGGTAACTTCCTCCCCCCCTTTGTAAACAAGGTATGTAAATGACAATTAATAAAACAAACGATCATAGTTAGATTGAAAAAATAGATTAAACCAGAATATTGGTAGCAAAATAATATAAAATAAAACTATTCATGTATACAAAGAATGGTACTTATTTCTATTTGAAAATTATATAATTTGATCTCTATTGAAGTGTGTATGAACCAAAAACTGATTTATTTAACATACTATAAGTACGTACTATACACTTAATTTATCCTTAAAGGTAGCCTGGCTTCCATATTTGTTTCCACGCTGGTACAATTTATATGATAGTCTTAGTGAAGCCTGTCAAGGTAAGATCTTAAGATGGGGTGCTAGTGAGCGCGAATTTAGTGCACTAATTTTGCAGTTTTTATAGTTTATAAAGAGGAAATGGACATTGATGATCTAATAATGATCAGAAAATAACCTATAAATTGACCTTACATTTCTAAACAAATGTCATAAATGACTTAAAAATTTAAACAAAAATATCGTAATGAACCCATACGACTAAAACAAACAAGTATTTTTCATATGAGAACTGAAAAATATCCATGCAATGAAAAACCGTTAACCACTAAACGCTTTAATTCTGTTAAATATAATATTGCTTTACAAAATAAAATGGTGTCTGCTTTAGAGGAAAATAACAGCTGTTAACCTCTTGTGCAACCCTCTCCAGATTAGTTTCAGTGTATTTCCAGGAATGTGTATTTTACAACTATACAAGCAAAGAGGATACAAAGTTCATGACCTACATTATCTTCCCATTCAGACAACTGTGTGTTGGAAACATTAATTATGTCTGAGTATTTATAAAATATTGATAGTATTTCAAATTAGACTTATTAAACATCAATGCCCGGACTTATTCAAAAATGTATAAATATTATTCAAAAATGCCTAAAAGTGACCCAAAATTGACTCAAACCAAGAAATTATGAACTAAAAACTTAGAATGACAAACAATAGTATCTAAAAAAGGTTTCCACAATCAAAGGATCATAAACAGAATATATGTACATATTAGTATTGTCTGTTTTATATACATAATAATTAAAATTAAATGTCATCAAGTTTCGAGACCTTCATATGAGGTAGTGTCTTAGAGTAATACTGCTACTGGAATTAATTTACCTTAATCACCAACTTTGGCTTATAATTATACGCTTTTTCGAATATTACTATCGATATTTTATTTACTTATGGCCTTAAACCTGAAGATTATATAATATTATTTCATATTATTGTAACTTTGATGTTTGCAAATGCAAATTCAAATACAATGTAGCCAAAAGTTCTCATGTGCCCATCGTCTATCCTTTAAGGTGGAAATGTAGCAAACGTGAGAAAAGGTTAGTATTTTTGCAATTTTTATAACAAAACTTTTTTTTGGGCAAAATAAATAAAATGTTGCTTCAGTACTAACATATAGTTTAATTTTCTTCACATGGTGTTATCAACAGTTTTTGAATATATATCATGAGTATAACGTTATTAGATGACAAACTTGTTGGACGAAAAGAAAAAGTTTTCATTAAATTCCCATTAAGTTTTTAAATATACCAGTTTTCTAATGAAAATATAAATTTAATCTGCGGTGAACCTTTATGATGAGAGGAAAACCAATATCAATTTAGAAAATTATTGAAACGCTTTTAACTAGATCAATACTTTGGTAGAATGTTTAATTATTAAATTAAAATTGCCAAACAAATTTCATATTTAAGTGCAAATACGCAATGCATGTGATTGTTTATCAAAACTGGAAAAGGTTCAGGTAGTTTTTCATACTAGTGCAAAATTTAATAACTAAAAAAGATTCTGAACTAGGAAATATCATATAAATCATAAAAAAAGATGCCAAAAATATAGTTTGATATAATTTTATGCATAAAATACTAAGACTCGCTTATAATCACTGACAACCATGATAATAATTACTTCAATATTTCTTGAATGATTGTTATAATAATTAGAATTATTAGTATTTTCATTTTGCTAACTTAAGCCTTAAATACACTTTTTTTTTAGCAAACGTAATTGAAATGTTTGAGCTAAATTGCTAATTAAATACACAAATCTCCCCTTTTATAAGAACTAAGCCTTATTTACATACTCTGTAGGCTCTGTTAATCACGTGATATCATGTCAACCAATGGGAAGATTTAATAATTTGTCCAACCAAACTCATTGAAATAAAACCATCTCGGCAAATTCGATAAATATAAACATTTTTATAATTTAACTTTTTGTTTATTGCTTTCTCCGTTGGACTAGGGACTATGGATTAGGACATAGCACTATGTTACCGTAATGCCGATATATTCTTACTCACTATGGATTAGGACATAGCACTATGTTACCGTAATGCCGATATCTTCTTACTCACTATGGATTAGGACATAGCACTATGTTACCGTAATGCCGATATCTTCTTACTCACTATGGATTAGGACATAGCACTATGTTACCGTAATGCCGATATCTTCTTACTCACTATGGATTAGACATACACTATGTTACCGTAATTGCCGATATATTCTTACTCACTATGGATTAGGACATTTGCACTATGTTTACCGTAATGCGATATATTCTTACTCACTAATGGATTAGGACATAGCACTATTTTCCGTTAATGCCGAATCTATCTTACTCATATGGATTAGGACATAGCACTATGTTACCGTAAATGCCGATATATCTTACTCACTATGGATTAGGACATAGCACTATGTTACCGTATGCGATATCTCTTACTCATATGGATTAGGACATAGCACTATGTTACGTAATGCCCATATCTTCTTACTCATATGGATTAGGACATAGCACTATGTTACCGTAATGCCGATATCTCTTACTCACTATGGATTAGGACATAGCACTATGTTACCGTAATGCCGATATATTCTATCACTATGGATTAGACATAGCACTATGTTACCGTAATGCCGATTATTCTTACTCATATGGATTAGGACATAGCACTATGTTACCGTAATGCCGATATATTTTACTCTATGGATTAGGACATAGCACTATGTTACCGTAATGCCGATATATTCTTACTCACTATGGATTAGGACATAGCACTATGTTACCGTAATGCCGATATATTCTTACGCACTATAGACATTACGAATACGGAGTATGTGGAGGGGTTTTTAAAAACAAATATAATAAAAACATTATAAATTATCTTTCATGATGTAACCTAAATAATTTATAACCTCTTTGTAAATAAATATATCGGGAACATACATTCTCAATGAACAATATATTATTAGAGTGCACTTCAAAAACATATCTTAAAGACTAAATTATTTGTGTAGAATTTCACGTATTTTTTGGAAGTGGTTTTAAAACAATTGTTTTTAAAGATCCTTTTTAGTAATAGTTTGGATACATTGTTATCTTCTAACATACTGTTAAGATGAAACTTGTTTTTTTTTCTGCCTATAACGCATCTTAATAATTTTTTATTTTTTTAATTACGCTAGTTTGGTATAAAATACATTTTTATGAATATAATTTACATTATAAAATATTATTTGTAAAATAAATATAAGCCTATACATCTAAAAATATTTAAAATATTATTTTCACTCAAAAAATTTCGTACCTAAAGGAAAATATAAATATGCAAACAGACTTTCAATATAGGAGTGCATCAGGAAGGATTCAATAGTTTTAATTCTAAAGGAGTGAAGCCCATTTACTCTGTATATTTGTTTAATTTGATAAAAACTAGACAAAATTTATGTGAAAAATGTATGGTCACTAGTTATTTTATATTTTATACAAGCTATAATTTAAAGATAACTGTGAACAACATATCATTTGACAGGGTTAGTGAGTTTAAATATTTAAGCACAATTTTCACTAGCTATAACGTTGTTAGATTGGGAATAATATAGTCGGGAAATGCATGCTATTACTCAGCCAGTAAGTTGTTGACATCTACATGATTTCATGGAATGTAAAACTCAAAACATACAACCCAATAGTTTTACTGGTTGTTCTCTATGGTTGTGAAACATGGTCTCTTATCTTACATGAAGAAAACAAATTTAGGGTACTCGAAAACAAGGTGTTTAGAAAGATAATTGGTCCAAAAAGGGATGAGGACAGTGGGGAATAGAAGAGGCTACTTAAGGACGAGTTACATACCATATACTCATTACAATACAGTGTTAGGATAATCAAGTTTCGTGAATTACGGTGGGCAAGACATTTATCGTGAATGGGAGATTCTAGAACCTTGTTAATGTTACTGACTGGCAAACCCAATGGGAAGAGACCATTGGGAAGACCTAGATGCAGATGGGACATTAGAATAGACCTGAAATATGTTGGATGTAATAGGGTAGACTGGATAGAACTAACTCAAGATAGGAATAGATGGCATACTTTTTAAATTGTGGAAATGATTTTCCGTGGTTCTATTACCATAGAGTATTGATAAGTAATACATACTCTCATTTGGAGTAAAGGTATAGTGTTTAGTACATATAATTGATTATTATTGCAAAAAAAGTTTCAAATTTAAATATCTATAGATCTCAAAGTTTTTGGCTGGATGTTGATAATATGTATTAGAGCTGTACCGATTCAGTAAAACTGATTACCGACACCGATTGTTTGAATTAATTGTTCATGCTACGATTATCTACACCGATTAGTCCCAATTATCAATTATATATTAATAACTTTTGAGAAATATGTTTAAGAGAATGATAACAGTTAATGTAACTAGTCCAAAAAGATTTGTTTAAAATCAACAGTTAAAGATTTGATAAACTTAATTTTTTAACCGGCGAGAGTTGGAACTATATTATTAGTTTTATCAACGATTTGAATTTATATTTCTTTATCTGGTTATGTAATCTTTGCATAGCCCACAATCAAGATACAGTGTGTGTATGTTTTTTTTTTTTTCGATTTCGATAATTAAACAACTACCTACAAAGTTTTGCTTTAAAATTTACTTAAAAAGCGATTAATTGACATAATAATAGCCGATTACGATTAATTGCCAATGCAATAACAATCGCCCGATAACGGTTCATTGGTATCTGCATCAATACACCCCTAGTATGTACCATTAAGCTAGTAACTACATTTCAATGCTAGTTCCATGGAAGTCAACGACAAAACGGAGCTTAAACACAAAAGGTGCTTTGAAGCTGGAGATTTTAAAACTAAGAGCGTTGAGCCTATTATCATAACTAATTGTAGGAAATAAAATGGTAAGAAAAGACAAGTAAGAGGGCATAGTACAGCGAGTCATCTCTAGTTGACTTAAAGAATGGAAACATTTAATTGATGTTTACAAGATTTGAACCAAGATCCCTTTCTTTCACCTTTGATAGAATTCTTGATAGTTTCAGTTCCTTTTAAAATGTAGAGCATTTACCACAGGTTACAATAAGGCAGAATATTTAGCTATCAGATTGATAGAAACTATGAATTGAGCTTTGTTGTTAGCAGAATGTAGCTGGATAGCCTGTTTCCTCGTGTTATCATTTCTTTCTAGTAATAATCTCTCCAACCATTCAACATTCAGGGAACTTTTCAAATGTTCATAGCACTAAGCCAGGACAAATGCCTCGCCCACATGTAAACGAAAAACAAAAACAAAATGATGTTCAGAGTCTTTATCGCTTTTAAATAAAGAAGATATCTGTTTTATCGAGTCCATATTATAGTAAAAAATGAACAATATGACTATTTTCACATAATATTTTAAGTGTGGAAAAATATATTTTTTTGATTAACTTTCGTAAATATAAATATTTTTTGGTGTGTCCTTGATTAAACATTGAAACCTTTAGTTAGTTTCAATAAATAGTATTTATTCTTAGCAGCTTACTTTATTTTTGCCCATGAAAAAATGGCCTACGTAAAGAGGGCATATAACATGCAATAACAATAATTTTAAAAATAATTTTCATCTTAAAAATGCAATAATAGTAATTTCTTCTCACTAAAGAGGAAGGATTTTTGATAGGTTTAATTTTTTTTTAATTTTACATAAATCAATTTAAAAACTTACATTTCAGATTTCACGAAACAACATTTTTGTCTATGTAACCTTTATACGTTACCCGCCTCAATATTTCAACGTGATTCTATCAACACACCGGTATTGGGGGAAACCAAAATATTGGGTTTTACCGAGTGTGTAAGAATTGTTCAACGTGATTCTATCAACGCGCAGGCAGTGGGGAAACCAAAATATTGGGTTTTACCGAGCGTGTATACCTCAGTTTTACCTTCTGTGGTGCTGACTGACAGTTCACAGCTGACTTCTGATGGCTTTGAAAAGCTACCAGACCAATTATGTATCCTACGCCGAACCATATGATCTGCAAAAAACATGTCTTTAGCAGTTGTCACTTTTGACAGTCAACATTTAGGTATATACCTAACTGTTGACTGTCAGAAGTCAGCTGTGAGCTTTCAGTCAGCACCACAGAAGCTAAAACTGAGGTATAAGAATTGTTCAACGTGATTCTATCAACGCATGCATAGTAATAAGTGTTAATGTGTAGGATTGTGGCCCAAGGGGAAAGGAGTGAACTGATCATCAGCTAATCAAACGCTGAATGGAGTTTGAATGGCAAATGGGTGTGTTGAGATGGTTTTACTAAACAATTTCCCATCCTACCTCCACTTGAATACGTGCAAACATGTGGATATCCTGGAAGAATAGCACCCTTACAAAAATTAATATCAAAAAGCTTTGTTGTGTTTTGAAATTTACAAAAATTCAAAGAAATATACATTTTTTAAAGCCCCTCAAAATGTTCCGGGAAAATTGGAAATTTCTAGCATTCTAACTAATACCAGTGGAATTAAACACATGCTATGACACTTGTAAAACTAAGAAAATATTTAACCTTCCAACTCTGTGTTTACATGAATGTAGACAAAACTTATAATAGACAAGTATTTGAACATCGCACATCTAGATTGAAATTTAAATGCTCATAATGATTTAGGAAATGCGTTTCACGCACTCTATAAGATATTTTACTGAACTTATATTCGTAAGGGGTTAGTCTCTATAAAGTAAGCCTAATAGACAGTATTTTTTTTATCTCTAAAGAAGCTTATAGAAACTAAGGAAGCTCATCAAGCTAATATGTAGGCCTATATTTAATTAAAATTAACTTTTACACTTATTTTCTTTATAAGTTCTAAGACATGACATCTTTTTAATTGTTTAGTGAATAATTATTGAAAGCCAATAATAAATTAATATTTCAAGCTAAAACTTCCTTTAAAATAGTGAAGGTTATCACTCAGGGGTTGTTACCAGGCCAAGAAAATCTTGACAAGAATGTACAGCTATACTGTTCCTTGCCTTTCCTCAGTCTTCTCACTGTTTATATCACCAACTCCACACAACATAATGTAATGAGCAAATATATAATATATGTGTGTGTGTGTGGCTTTAAAGGAAAGTGGAATGGAAAGTATGTTTGCAGTTATTATAGAAAAACTACAGTTAGTACAAAATAAATACAATATTGCTTCAGTAGGTATGTTTAGGTTAATTTTCTACACATTGTAGTATTATCAGTCATTGAGTGTTTATCATGAACATAATGATTGTTGGTGAGGAACATTACAAATGAAGAAAAAATATATATATTTTCATTCAATTCCACTATTTCATGACAAAGATTCAGGAAAAGTAGATTCTCCAGTAAGAGTCGACTTTACCTAGGCCGAGTCGACTCTTACTGGTCTTTTTAGTAAAAGTTGATTAAAAGCGAAAAGTGATGAATTTCGATCAACATTTACTAGTCAGAGTTGACCGTACCTAGGGAAAGTATACTCTTACTACCTTGAGTTAGTAAAAGTTGACTTTTTACAAGGAAATGGCCTACTGCCTATTAAAAAACAAATAAAAAAGCAAAACCTTTATGATACAAAGAGAGATATAAATATTTATTACTTACTAGCTTTGCCCGCGGCTTCGCTCGCGTTAATGTAGATTTTATCAATAAATTCAGGTAGTCGATTGACACAGGGAATATGACAATAAAAACGATGAACATATTGAGGTTGTTAGTCAATAGAGGTAGAGATAAAGAAAAAAAACAAACTACACAATATAAATCAGGATTAAGTGTAGGAGTAGAAAAGAAGTAGCGGAGTGTGTCAGTAGAGTCATAGGTTATGCCTTACCACGAATTGGAAGATCCTACTCCATCTTAAATTTTACTTATAGTTAATTAAAATCCCTTATTTACTCCACTTGTTCTTGACCATTGCAATCATGGGCACAGAATAGATCATTATTTTAGGACGCTCCTATATACTATGTTGTATGTCCTTCCATTTGGCACAAATACATACAAATTCTGGGCATTGGACACACGCGAACAGGCTACATATAGCTGGCCATGGGAAAAACATGGCATTTCCAAATGCACCCCTGCTACCTGCAATGTTTGCCCTTGCGCTTTGTTAATAGTAATAGCAAAACTAAGTTTGATTGGAAACTGGACTCTTTTGAATTGAAATGGTAGGTCAGTGGGGATTATTGGGATTCGAGGTATGATTACACTTTCCCCTTTTCCCACACCTGTTAAAATGGTGATACAGAATATATTTTGCCCTAATTGTGTAATTGAAGCCTCGTCCCATTAAATTAACGGGGTGCATCTAAATTTCGCATAAGCATAACTGGTACACCTAATTTCAATTGTAGTTTATGCGAGGGTACACCCGATAGCTCCAGAGAATTTAAAAACTCAGCGGGATATGAAGTGCTCTGTTCTGTGTCCATGATTGTATCTATTGACAAATACTCCTTTATTTCTCCCTGCACCTCTTTCAAAATGTCAGTGTTGATTTTGTTAACGATTTCATATTTTGGTGCAAGAATTGCTCTTGCACACAACCAATGATCACAATTTAAATTTAGTTGTAAGTCTGGGTAAACTTTAGCAATGAGCTCCACATCATTTTCCACCAAATTACAGGATTCCCCTGTAAGTAAAATACAGCCTTCAGCATCCGTGTCCAAACGTCCATCGCCAATTTTCAATAGTGTATCTGCGTAATGTCCTGAATCTACGTCATTATAAAGGTGGACTCTCATATTCGTTGTTAGGCTGAATTTTTTCACTTTTGCCCACAATCTTGATGACTTGAGACAGGCTTTGATTTCATCTGCATGTGTGCCCCTCTGGATCACCGGTAGAGTTGGTCGGAAGTCACCAGCCAGTAAAACTACCATTCGTCCCATAAAAACTGTACTGTCTCGCAAGTCCTGAAGATTTTGGTTTAACGCCTCTATAGCTTTTTTGTGGGACATCGTACTTTCGTCCCACACTAAAAGTTTACATTGTCGTAGCATCATACCTCGAGAGCTATTTTTGCTGAAATGAATAATACCAAACTTTTTACGACAATTTTGTCATTTACCATAACGGGGTGAAAAGACAGAGATTAATTAGCTGAATACAATCATTTTTAATCATTTTAAGATAGATGTGCCTAAAATAACTCGGGAACAGATTTTTATTCGGGGTATCAGATTTTCTTCTGGGATACCGCAGGTCCCTTTTTCTGTACTCCAGGCATAATTTGCAATTAATTTATTCATATCAGTAGGCCGAGTTGTTAAGCTGGACGACCGTCTAACAATTATTTTTTTCTATCCGTCAGGAACAGTAGTTTTTTTCTGAATTAAAGGTACTCTATGTCCTTTTCTGTATTCTGTACCCATGACAACGTGTATGCGAAATTTCATGATGATCGGTCGTTTAGTTTAGGCGTAAAAGCGTAACAAACAATAACAAACAAAAAACAAACAAACAAACTCACATTCACATTTTTTCTGGATTAAAGGTACCCTATGTCCTTTTCTGTACTCATGACAACGTGTTTGCGAAATTTCATGATGATCGGTCGAGTAGTTTAGGCGTGAAAGCGTAACAAACTATAACAAACAAACAAACAAACAAACAAACTCACACTAACATTTTTTTCTGGATGAAAGGTACCCTATATCCTTTTCTGTACCCATGACAACGTGTATGCGAAATCTCATGATGATCAGTCGAGTAGTTTAGGCGTGAAAGCGTAACAAACAATAACAAACCAACAAACAAACTCACATTTGCATTTTTCTTAATGAAAGGTACCCTATATCCTTTTCTGTACCCATGACAACGTGTATGCGAAATTTCATGATGATCGGTCGAGTAGTTTAGGCGTGAAAGCGTAACAAACAATATCAAACAAATAAACAACCAAACTCACATTCACATTTTTTCTGGATAAAAGGTACCCTATATCCTTTTCTGTACCCATGACAATGTGTATGCGAAATTTCTTGATGATCGGTTGAATAGATTATGCGTGAAAGCGTAACAAACAGTAAAAAACAAACAAACAAACAAACTCACATTTGCATTTTTTATGGATGAAAAGTACCCTATGTCCTTTTTTGTACCGATGACAACGTGAATGCGAGATTTCATGATGATCGGTCGAGTAGTTTAGGCGTGAAAGCGTAACAAACAATAACAAACAAACAAACTAACTCACATTCACATTTTTTCTGGATGAACGGTACCCTATGTCCTTTTCTGTACCCATGACAACGTGTATGCGTAATTTCATGATGATCGGTCGAGTAGTTTAGGCGTGAAAGCGTAACTAACAATAACAAACATACAAACAAACAAACAAACTCACATTCGCATTTTTCTTAATGAAAGGTACCCTATGTCATTTTATGTACCCATGACAACGTGTATGTGAAATTTCATGATGATCGGTCGAGTAGTTTAGGCGTGAAAGCGTAACAAACAATAACAAACAAACAAACAAACAAACAAACAAACTCACATTCACATTTTTTCTGGATGAAAGGTACCCTATGTCCTTTTCTGTACCCATGACAACGTGTATGCAAAATTTCATGATGATCGGTCAAGTAGTTTAGGCGTGAAAGCGTAACAAACAAACAAACAAACAAACAAACTCACATTCGCATTTATAATAGTAAGGATTACAGCAAGATAAAGATTTGTGACACTTTGAGTTGCAGACCTAACCTAACCTAACCCAACCTAACCTAATCTAACCTAACCTAACCTAACCTAGAAAACAACAGTAAACAAATAGAGCTGGGATATTCAAAACAAAGATGTGCGCGCGAAGTCGCATGTGGAGAGCAACATCGTGGAATCAACTTTTACTAAACTACAGCAGTCATAGTTAACTCTTCCTAGGAAAAGTTGATCTGTTTATTCTCTATCAACTTTTACTGATACCTTTAGTAAGAGTCGACTTTACCTAGGCCGAGTCAACTCTCCCTAACAATCTAATTTTCCTGTGACATTTACACCTCAAGGATGTAAGTAAACAATTTACAAGTACAATCCTGTCAAGTCCTGCTTACAATCCACGAGCCACCGCTGTCGTTACTCAGCCTTAGGCCTGTATCACACCAGGATACCACGGCAGCGCTGTTGGCAATAATGGGGTCTGCCGCTCTGAACTCACTCCCTCGTCAGCCATACTGGCATCTCTGCCCGACTGGCAGCAGTGCCAGGTGTGTTATGCACCATTGGTATTTTTGTTTGGTAACCAGTATTGCTGCCGTGGCATCCTAGGGTTTGCAAAATTAGACCTAGGTATTTGAACACGTAGCCTCTACGGTAAACGAAATAATGGGTATCTATGGAAAGTACAGAAGATAAAAGGAAGTCCATCTACTCGTATTTGCCTAGAGAGGGAGAGTGGAAAAAACATATAACCAAGAAAAAGCCTATAAACACCCGGATGGTATTTGAACCCATTATCTCTCCCTTATCGGCAAACTGGACAAGACGTGTATTACATATTTGTACACGTGTACTTTGGTGCTGTAACCGGAGCGTTTTGAAATGGACATAATGAGTTATTTCACTCGCTTATTGCATCACGGAAAACTTGCAATCAGCGTTTGATTACGTGATGATCCATACCACCCCTTCCCCTTCGACCACAATCCAGCACGTTAACACTCGTTAGTATGCATGTGTTGATTGTGTTGATGAAATCATGTTGACACAATTATTACACACTCGGTATAATATCATGGAAATAATCGCCACATACTTGCTGATAGATTGCATTTCACTGGATTTAGAAGGAATATTAATATTTTAAACCTTTTGTTTGGGTGCTTTAATTAAATTGCAAGTAGATTTATTAGGAAAGTAATACACGTTTTATTAATTTCATGGCTTATATTGATTGAGCTCTTATTAAATTATTGTTGGAAAATAGCTTTAAAATAACATAAATGTGCGTAAGATTTGATTTGGTAAACTCGGATTTTATTTTGTAGAATGTAATAAATCACATTTTAATAGATTTTATATTATTTTTTATCATCTCGCCTTACTACCCATTTGGTTTACACGCTTATGTAATAATTACTCTGATGGTTTTAGGGATGAAGAAGGCTATATTTAGAGCAAGTGTACCAGAATTTGCGTGGAGGGAGAGTAGAAAATTTAAAAAAAACCTCAGTACACCCAACTGAGATGTGAGACTTTATCTCCCCGTTATCAGCGGTCTAGTCTACTTTGAGAGTATCGCCTTAGACCATGCGACCACCAATGTGGGTTATTTTGTATTAATAGTTAGCTTATTATCAAAACTTGGGGCTTGATAAAAAAACCTAACGTTTCCCCCTAGTTCAAAGTAATGTAGTTTGAGTCCATCTCACCCCACGGATAACACCTAGCTTAGGTATGCTATACTGTATATACAGATTGAAACTGATACAGCATCGTTTTGTGGTTTCCTGTTGTCTACTTTAGAAGGCAGTGTAAACAGTTTTACCATATATTTAAAAACAATCATTCTAGAACCAACAAACTATTAAATTGATCCTAATTTCGCTCTTGATGAGTTGAGCATGCAGAAAACCTTAAGTTGATACTTTCCTGGTTTAAGAGTTATCTTGATTCTAATTTCACGTTCATTGGTAATTGATTCTTAATAATTATTGCATGACTTAAAATTAGGTTTTTTTTAAAAATGATTATTTAGCTTATGGTATAGTTGATCGTGATAGATGCAGTATCAAGTTCGATCCCCGTATAAGTAGAATTTTAGCCGCTCTGTGAGAAAATAACATTGCCCAAGGTATACCTTGGAGGTTGTATACGGATCATATCTTTAATGATATGATTAATTTTGATGATAGCTATTATGAAAGTGTTGAGCCAGTGGAAATATTTAAACCTGACTAAAATTTAATTAATCAGACTATGGTGACCATAGAAACAATTTCTCTTTTGGGAAAAAATACCAATATTACCACCGGAAATCGAGCCCGGGACTTTTAAATAAGTAGTCACGGAACACTGACCAAATAGATCAAGAGTTTTGTTGAAAATAAAACTAAATATATATAATGAAGTGGACAGGACACCTGATGTCTTTATAACTTACTAAATTTTGCTTACATAACCTTGTCGTGCATGTTTTTATTGTTCTATCAAACTAAAGAGCCAACGTTCAAATTTTTTTACCAAGCATATTTTTCGAATGTATTATTTCTTTTATACGGAGCCTTTAAAAATGAACATTAATATAAAATCGAAAGATTTCCTAAATACGTGAATATGGTTTTACATTGCATCCGGACTAACAAGATAATTCATAATACGCCACACTTTGTTTTAACAATGAGAGGCTGGATTAAATTAATAGATACATTGTTTAATCAAAGTTCAAGAATAAGAGTTTAAGGAAGTGACAATAAATATGTGAGCCTATGTTCTGTTATTAATTTTAATCGATTGTGATTATACTGTACATATTAATATTAATTATTAGTGTACTAACTGTGTTTATTGGAAATGTGACTTAGATTAATTTAAAGGACTTGTAAATAAATATAAGATAAAGGTGATAACAATAGGCCTAGTGATGCCATCACACTAGACATCGACCCTATTTGCATTGTGGTTTGTTTTGTTTATCAACAATTGTAAAGTTTTTATCATCACAGTAAAGCTAAATATATTATTTAAAGTGCTTCATTTACCTTTTACTAAATAACATAACATTATAGAATTTAATTAATTCACACAAAGTGCTACAAACATCTATTATTATTTGTAATTATGAAAAACTTATGAAAAATTATGGTTTCATAGGATTTTTTTAAATTGTGTTGTTTAAAGCAAATTTAACGATAATATTTGATTAGAAAAAATATTGGTGCCAGTGGGAACGTGGACCAAACTTCGATCTAGTATAGTCTGTTTTGAAGGAGGTGGAGAATTTGGGGCTATAAACATGGCGTGTGTACTGAGGTTTTTTTTTCCCAAATGGTCTCCCACTCTCGTTCCAAGCAAATGCGTTTCCTCTAAAATTTTACCTTTATTATCCCTAAAAAATTAGTATAAATTGAATACTAAACAGCCCGGACTGGTAGTATGGGGTGGGGAAACAACAAATAAGTTTAACTCCAAATAAAACTAATAAATGACCGAATGATTTTTGATAAGTTTCTTTAAGATGGTTAGTTTTATTATTACATTACATGTAGTCATCGTCACAGATAACCGACAGTGAATGTGATCTTCAGTTGACACTTTTGATGAAAATATCAATACCTATCAAATACTACTACTAAAATAGCAACACAATATCAATGCTAACGTAATACTTGGACACCCTCTTTCCACCCTTAACTTTTTAAATAGGAGATATTTGTTTAAAAAGGAGACGTCAATTCATGGATCGTAAATGTATTTTGGACTCACACTTGTTAATCTAAAAAATGGAATACATAAAGTAAAGGGTTTTTGAAAATGATACTGGGTACAAAACCTGCAAGGAGCTCTGGACTGCGCGTGTGCGACATTCCTCATCGACCAATGAGACGTGTGAGAACAAAAAGGCCGGCCTCCAATTTGTAGATTGGCTACTTTGTTCAGATAAGGTGATAGGGGGTGTAAGAGAGCAGGGGGGCTACCGAACCCAATAATGCACATCACTTTTTGTCCAAGGTAGGGAATAATTTTAAAATGATGTTATCTTCAACATCAATTAATTAACTTATTTATAATTATATATTTATTCTTTGATTTACAAATAATAACTACTAACTACGTTTTTTTAATGAGTATATGTGTCTATGTTTAGTTATTCATAGGCACTTTAGTGAAAACACAAAATTATATATTACAAGAAACCGAAGGACGACGTAAAAAAAAACTTAACACATCAATAAAAATAAATATAAGAACATCTGATATATAAACAATTCCTCCGAGATTTCGTCCCCAACCACAATGCGAGTAGCTATCAAACACTATTAGCCATTTGTCCTGAGAATAAAGCTCATTACTAAATACTCAAATAACTATAATTTTGTCTGGTTTGTTAGTCGTAATCAATAACACGAGACCCCTGGACTTCAATAGATATTCTTAAAACAAATTATGGAAATGCCTCTCAAAATACCCCTTTTTACCTGTGTCCTATTTCTTGGTACATTGCGGGATGATGAAGAAAGGTAAACTATGGAAAATAGCACAAGGAGAACAATTCGTAGGTCGGGAAAAAGTCAATATGGAACATTGTTCCATTTAATGTCCAGTACATTACATTGTGATAAAATGAGAAAACTCTGAGATATTAGCAGGCTAAAAATTAAAATACTATCCACAATGATGTCATTAAAGAATAAAACTTTATAATATTATTTTATCCATTTAATAATATATTTGATTTTATGTTTGACTTGAATTACTATTAAAATTAAATACAATTATTGTTCCCTACGCTATTATTATTTTGTGCGTCAAATTGTCTCTATTTTGGTTCAGTTAGGGTAAGGTTCTTAATTGCAGAAAAACTAAGAACTTATTACTCTAATGTGTTAGGGATGGGAAAGGTTGAATTTAGAGGAGGTGAGCTCAAATTTGATTGGTGGAGAGTGGAAAACCATTTAGGGAAAACCACCCCAAGTGCATCAGACTGGGATTGAACTCCTATCTCCCATCATCGGGCAGCCAGTATATTGTGAGAGTAGCGCCTTAGACCATCTGGTCACCGAAGCAGGTTGTAATATATCTAACAAATATCTTACTGTGCTTGGACTCTTTGGCCATTCTAAACAAATAGTTGCTTAACTGTTCAAAATCCTAGCCTCATGTTCTTAAACTTATCAACTGGGTGGTTTAAAACCCCTTTTTCCACTACAAAGCGTTAAAATTATGTAAAGTCGTATTTTAAAACATTACATCATACTTTCAAAAGAAGATGGTTGTGTTCATACCATAGAATAATAATTTTAAATTTAATAACCAGTTCTCATTTATAGTTTAATTTAATATTTGATATTGGGGAAGGAGGGAGCGGCTTTGAAAACGTGGATGGATGCAATTGAAATTAAAATATCATGGCACCCCTTGATAGATGCACATTGATGGACACACAAGAATTTAAAAAATAACACAAGATTAGTGAGTTCTTGTATAGTGAGAAAGCTTTCACCACAGGTAAAATAAATATAATCCTAACGAGGAAACCACCTCTAATGTGCTTGGTTTTGCTTTGAACCTCAGCACTTGTGTGTTTGGAATTATAGATCTAAGAAATGAAGATTGCACATCGCAGATATGCAGCACCTCAGACTTGAAGCCATCATTATTGAAATAGTGCTGACTAGAAGCAAGAAGTTAAACGTTTAATTGACAGAATAAAATTATGTTTATGGCCTTTTTTTGTCAAACGGTGGTACATATAATAGAGCTGATTATGTGTTTGATATCAATCATACCAGCCAACATTTTATTTATACTGAATAAATTAAAAACTATAAATGTTGCCATTATAATTTTCACTGTTTTAATTACTGTAATTGAACATATAAGCGAAACAATTAAGTATTTGAGGCAACCTAGTTTCCATATGTTTAGTACTAAACCTAAAAACCACTTGATATTTGCTTCTGAACAGCTGGCAACCCACGTATAGTTTTGAGTTTTTACGTAGAAACAAAAAATGCATCTACTCTTTTCTTTGCCTATGTATGGCTAACAATAAGTCATCATTTTGCGACTATTTGGTGGATACAGTTTAAAATAATTATTCACTCCATCCCGATCATAGCCATTCTTTCTCTAAACTATTCATTTCATTTCTGAATATCTTCCATAGGTTAGGACTACACATTTATTATAAGTTATCACATATACTGTAATTATTCCTTGTGGACTATTTTAAAACGCACACCGTTGGCCAGGGAGGAGTATTGGTTCATATTATATGTGTTTAATCAGCCCGTAAGCTAAGGTGCTAGTGTAGTCATCCACGTGTCTATGGTGTCCTGGTATTTATTCCAGGGTAGTGACGAATATTTTTTTACTTTTGCCATACTGGATAAATTTGGCTCCTCAAGTGATGAATACTCAGGTTCTAGTACTAAAGCGTGGGGCATTAGATGTGCTACACTAGCTTAAATTAATTTGTAAGTCGAGCTATGATATTATCTGCATGTTTAGAACCTGCACTTTAAATACAATACTTACAAATTCAATTATAGATAAAGTGATAATATTTAAATCCATATCCAGGTCTAATTTTAATACATATTGTTAAAGATAAATTTAAACTATATAATTATAATTAATTTTTGAGAAATTATTTTGCTGACACCTGGTTAATGGCAGTCACCGCAAAAAACAATAAGTGAAAATATTATTTTTAATATATCTTTATTCATATATGCTTCAATGATACTTAATTTATTTTAATATTAAATAAGTTAACAACCTTTAATTTAAATGGAGTATGAAAATACCTCATAAAGTTAAATATATTTTATTATAAATTTTATTTGTAATTTTTAAAAATCTAAAATTATATATATTGTGTTGGAATGAAAGGAGTATTTAACTATTTTTATTTATAAATATTAATTAATGAACCTTTAATTGTTACGATACTGCTGCTTTAGATTATTTTAAGAGAGCTCCGTAATATATTTCTGGTAGTACTGTACATGTTTATAATCATGTGGCCAATGGGAGTATTTTTCTGAGACTATTTATAATTTATAAATAATCTGGTGACAAGGGATTTGTGGGGCAGAATTTTTAGTCCTTGATCTTTTCGGGACATTCATTTCAAATTTAAATCTAAACACTTTTGTTCCTTTGGCTACTTATGGTTTTAAATAAATACAATTTAACTCCACGCTTAGTGTTTAATATTAAGTTACTAATTGATAATTTGTGTTGGAGGCTACTATCATAGCCTCGCTTATGCATGTAGTTTATTAATTAAAATAATATTAGGAGTTTGGCTAGTAAAAATAATGAAAATACGTCATTTTATTGATTTTATTACGTAAATTTACACAACAAGCCATATCCACTACACAATCAACAAATAGAACTACAATTAAAAAAAAACATTATTAGCTTCATGCCACTCCTCACTTCTTTTGTTGCAGACTTAGGGTCATACAGGCTTACCATAATACGAGTATTAATTGCGGTAGCTGCGGCTAATGTCGCGCAAAAAAAAAAAAGTGTGGTTTTATGCCTTCTTCACTTGACAAATGACAAGATAGAATCAAAGAAATAGTTTCTTTCAATTTTAAATATTAATACTCTTATATATAACAGTTTTCTACTCATGTAAATTCCTCTGTCTTGTCAGCCAGCTACGACTACCCAATTAGTGATACCCATTTGGTTTGTTTTCTTAAACAAACATAATGCTTAGTTATGGCATACAGACAGAAGTACACTCGTTTACCCTGAAAGGCAGTCATAGCTATACCTGATTTTGGTTGGAAGAACACTAGAGAGAATCAAAACATATTTCTTTACGGCCAACATTGATAAAATTTTCTTATATTATTTGTGTTATTTGATAGGTAATGATAATATCTATCAAAAGTAACATCTGCAGATGACATTACTTTATGTATGAATATATTAACATTATTTTAGTAACTTTAGTAACTAAATTCTACTGTTCTTCCTTCCAATATCATATTAGAGATGAACTACACAATGATTCTATCTTATAAGCTATATCATAGTATATTCTGAAAATTGAAAAATGACACCTGGACACGGGAATCAAACCCGGGACCTGTGGCTAGTATGCCAATGCTTTACCACTGAGCTATTCAGGAATCTTCCTGTGCTCAGGGTCATTCTTCACTCATATTTTAAGGCAGAGTCTATGATGGACGTGCGGAAATCGTCGGCTGCAAATGGTTTGATATATTAAGATCATGAGCTATCAGATAACGCAGCCACCTTTGACTAGGTAATTGGCTTAATGCTGCCACATGTACAATCCAAAGGTCCCGGGTTAGATTCCCGTGTCCAGGTGTCATTTTTCAATTTTTAGAATATGATATCTAGATGGAGTAATCCTCACTAAAAGCATAAATAATAGCTTTGGCTATTTGATTTTTAAATATATCATAGTGTGTTGGTGACAGGTACTATTTCTATATTACAGGGTACAAGAAGAAGATTATACTTAAACATCTAGAATAAAAATTTAGCTAAAACCACAGCAATAAACAAGTATACACAATTTCATAGTTAAATATTTAAATACAAATATTTATCAGAGAATATATTGCAAATGTAGATGATAAAAAGTGTTCAGCTTAGTATTTGAATAGTTAACATTTCATTTATTATAGTGGTGGCCAACAGTCGTGAGACCAATGACAGGCCAGCACAGAAAAATACACAAGTACCGTACAAGAACATTTAATAACAAAATAATATAATCAATAATAGCTGATGAACTAATAATACTGATGAAAAATTACAAAAAAATAGTACATCATTATTAATGATAGATGATAAAAATAATAGATAAATAACTCAAGAGTAGTAAAAGAGTTAAGTATTTTAAAAGGATAACAATAAGCAAAGAATAAATCAGAATAAAGTAGATTTAAATATTAGAAGCAGAGCCTCTACAAAATAAATTATTTATAAGGGAGTTTCTTAAATAATTATCTGATTTTGGCTTTTTTTTTTAGATAAAAGTCGAATTCGACAAATCAGGAATTAGCGCTGTGGATACAAAGGCCCATAGGGCTCACCTTGTAAGAGTTTTTGAGAGAAAATTAAGTTTGGATAGCGAGAGGCCCGAGAAGTGACATGAATACTTACATGATCAAGGGCAAATTTACAAGAAATGTTGCTATTGAAAATATTGAAAATCAAAAAGGGCATCACAATTAAGTCTATGTGAGTAGAGAGTTTGGAGCCCTAAGAGGTTTCGAATTCTTTCATAATCATAATAAATTAAATCTGGTTAGTAAAGAATTTATCAAAGCACACAGAGACAAATTTTCTCTGAACATTTTCCAACTTGAGAAGTCACTATGGTAATGGAATTCCGAGCAACAGTAGCTTATTCTAAATTAGATCTAACCAGGGCATAGTACAGAATAAAAAAACAGTCAACTTTCTTAAATGAAAGAGTTAATAAATTTAATAAGACCTATTAATTTCAATGATTGGGATAATATATGGTCAACATGATAGTGGAAATATAGTTTATTGTCCAGGAGAGCACCTAGATTATTTACAAAAGATATAGATTTGTTCTTAGACTTATTGATATACATTCCATTTTCAAGAGGCCATTGTAAAGTACCATTTATGAAGTTTTGTAAGTCCATATAATCTGAAGTTCTTTAATAATTGTATGTAATTTTACATTATCCGCAAAGAGTGAATAACTAGATAAGTTTAAATATTTACCAATATCATCAATAAACACATTAAAGAGAAGAGGACCTAATTAGAACCTTGAGGTATACCGCAAGGTGCTAAAATTGTGTTGGAGGTGTGTGTATCTATTTTAATAGTGGTTAATATATGCTAAACCAATATACATATGGGTAGAATAGCAACAATTACAAAGCTTTGAGAGTGTAGTACTATGGTGACATAAGTTAAAATCCTTACTTTGGCCTTGAGTAGAGACTTGGGGGGCGACATGTCCAAGAGAGTCTACTAAATTTGTGACAGTAGACTTATTTTTTATAAAGCCATATTGTTTGGCTGAAGGTTTATTCTTTAGGTCGTGGAAAGTATTCTCATTTATTATTTTCTTGAATACTTTAGATAAAGTATTTAATAAAGATATTTATGACAACAGACTGTTTCCATTTAAGGGGAAAAGTTTCATTTGACAAGCTAGGGTTAAAGATATGTGCTAATAAAGGGGTGAAAATGTTGGTACAGCCTTTAACAATAAAGCTTGGAATTCCATCTGTACCAGCACATCTAGAAGAACACAACTTTTTTATAGCATTAGCAATCTCCAAGGGTGAAATGTGGCATGGATACAAGGGTGCTCTAGTTTCAATAACAAGACAGGTGAGACAGGTACGGCTGAATTATAAACGGAATGAAAGTAGGTCCCAAACTCACAATTAGTAAAGAATCCGTAATAATCTTGCCATTAATTTATATGCTTGACGGGGATAATTTATTTACATGATTTTTTTTTAATTTCCAAAAATCATTGGGTTTGCTTTTGAGAGTATTTTCTATTTAGTTGTAGTAATAATAATAAAAATAATAATAATAATAATAATAATAATAATAATAATAATAATAATAATAATAATAATAATAATAATAATATAGATATAGATATATGAAATATTATCATTTTATAATACAGTTTATAATTAGTAAGATTTATTTTGCTTACAATTAATTTTAAACAATGTTATCAGATATAAACTAATTTTAAAAAATGCACATATATTTATTAAATTTTCATGTAAAATGTTATAAATTTTATTTTAGTTTACACTTTGTGTTAGAGTTTACACACGCACAAATATATATACATACATACAGTATATAAACATGAGTCTAATAAAATTATATCACAACAGTAAAAATATTAAGAAACATAAATAGATTAATTGAAATTTTACTGCTATATTTAATTAAATAACCTTAGTTATTTTCTATACACTTATGATACAATTTTTAATATAATATAATATAATGATAAGTAAAACATTTTGACATTTAATTCAATTAATATCGTTTGTGACGGATATTACTCCTGACCATGACAATATTTGACAATGCAAACTTTGTGGAAAGAATAAACTGTATTTTATGTTAGCTTATTTAGTGTCTATATTAAGAAGCATGCAAATTGATAGTTACTTCAGTTACTAGAAACTAGAGTAACAAAGAATATAGACAACGGTTCATGGCTCACATTTATATTTAGAATCAAGCCCACCGTTTGCAGATGTAGGACTCTGGGCAAACTTGGTTTGCGGGGCTTCCAGTTATCTGCCCCTAAACCCCCTCTCCAATATTTGTTTTAGTACTGCATCTTACCACCCGTTCGGGCTATACGATTATGTACTAATTACGCCAATGATTTAGGGATAAATATGGTTGAATTTATAGAAAGCGCACCAGTATCCACGTGGAGAGAGAGAGAAAGAGAGACTGAAAGAGAGACAAAGAGAGAGACAGAGAGAGTGTGGGTAACCATATGAGATAAAACCATTCTAAGCAAGCTTACCCCCCTCCCCCAAATCGCGGGGCCCTTTGTGGACGCACCGTTCGCACACCCTTAAGATCGGTACTGTTTAGAACCATTTAGTGACAACCAAAGATTTATTATCTGCAGATTTATACCTTCCCAAGGTTGCTTAGCGTTAAGATTTTACTGCAATTTAAATATAAAGAGCTTTCTACATTCCTGTATATTACTGTACATGTTTGAACATTGACAGTTACAGTGGCGGCTCCTAGCTAAAATTAGTTGGGGTGCTGCTCCAGAAAATTTTTAGCCTTTGTTTTAAAATTGTGTAAAAGGAAAAAAAAAATACATATATATATATATATATATGAAAAGAAAATTTATTCAGGAACTTGATGAAATCATAACAAAAAACAAACAAATTTTCTTAGTTAGTTTAACTTAAATTGTTAAGGTTCACGCTTGATCTATTCATTTAAAAATGAAATCCATTCTTCTTGTTTTAATTTGCGCGAAAAGTTCAATAATTTTCTCCTTGATCTCTGGATGACGATTGAGGAAATTTTTCTCCATTGAAAGTACTGCAAGTGCATTTAGTCTTTCCGAATTCATAGTGCTTCTTAAAAAAGTTTTTATTCTTTTCAATGTTGAAAAGCAGCGCTCTGCCTATAATGTAGTCATGGGAATTGTCAAGAGGATTTTTATCAGTTTCGTAATTTCACTAAAAACATCATATAGATTATTTTCCAAGATAAAATTTCAGCAGCTCAATTAATTTGCACTATTCATGAATATCAGTCCTACAATAGAATACTTTTAGTTCAGTTTCAAGCTTTTCTTTGTCAATCATGGGATAAGATTCAGTGGTCAGTATTATCTCTTTTGTGGGATGTTCATTCTTAAATCTAGTGAAGCAATTCTTGTTGAACAATTTAGCAGCTATTAAGTGTTTAGTGGAAGAATATCTGTCCATTATATCAACACATATATAGTCACACACTTCCTTAGCTTCTGCCATGAGTGTCTTTGAAGGATTCTCACAGTATTTTGAGTTTCTCAATTCTAAAATAGCAGTTTTGAAATTTGTTATATATTCATTAACTTTATACACACTAATTTCTCGAGATTGCATTTGGTTGTAAATTATTTCAATATGAGGCATAATATGATGAAAAAGCTCTAACCAAAACTTGAAATTATCATCATTCAGGTATTTTAAAATTCCTGTTGCTTCTGCAATGGTTTGAGCTGCATTAATTTTGATGTTGACTGAATTTCAATAAGGCAATTTTTTAAAGGTTGCAAATTTTGATGAACTCTGTTTATGGTCCGTATGTTGAAATTCCACCTTGTAGAGGATGGACGTGGAATGCTGATGTCCATATGTTTCTTGAGAATGGACACACGTTGTGGTGATCTTGAGAAGAATGTTGGAATAGCCAGAATGTTAGAGAGAAAAATTCTTGCGTTTCGTGTAATACTTGCTGACTTTCTCATTATTAAATTAAGTTGATGTGCATAACAGTGAATGAAATGTGCATTACTATAAGCTGCTTTTATTTTTGCTTGAACTCCTGCTTTTCTGCCTTTATAACATTTGCACCATCAAATGTCTGAGCTATCTGTTTTTGTTCATTTCCTTGAAGGATTATGTCCAATTATTCTAAAATACGTTTTGATATGCCATCTGCAGTTTGATTTTTCTGGAATAAAGAATCCCCAAAAACGCTCAAATATTTCTCCATTCAATACGTACCGCAGAAAAAGGACCATTTGAGTGTGTTCCGAAACATCTGTTGTGTCATCAGCCATGACAGCTACAAAGGAAGCTTTTCTAATTTACGTCCTTATCTCCCATGGTATATTCGTAGCAGGCAGTCAAGTATCTCATTCTGAATGGTCTTAGAAACACCTTTGAAGACTGCACTGGTTTCTAAGTGATTCTTCAAATCTGAATCTAATTTAGATGCAAAATTTTACTAATCCTCTAAATACCCCTGGATTTACTGTATCTTCTTTTTCCTCATGTCCACGTAAGGGAGTTTCAAAGTTTCCACAAAAGTAAATGCAGTCTATTATTTTGGACAAAATTTCATGTTTCTGTTTAACTTTTATATTATGCTCATTGATTGAAAGTCTGTATGCATCACTAAGTTTCTCCTTAATACTTATGGTTCCTAAAAGTGACAGTGAAACAATATTATCAGCGTGCTTCTTTGACTTCTCATGCTTTTCAGTTTTGTCTTTAATTTTGTTAATATTTCTAAAAACCATCTTTTATCCACGGTACATCACCTCCAAACAGCAAACACGGGAAGCAAAACAGTGCATTTTTTACTTCACAGCCGCAAAGCCATTTTTTCTGTTGGTACCATTCAGAATTAAAGCTACGAAATATATTTCTTGTTGTTGCTTTTGTCTGGCTGAGATATTAAAATAACAGGTGTTGATCGACCTCTTTTATTAACTGTAACTTTCTCATGGAAAGATAACTGTGAAAACTTAAGCTGTTGAAGTTCACTTACAGTCACAGAACTTATTTCTTGGAGATGCAAGGCCATGGTTAAAGTTTTCTGTTAAATAAAATAAACTAAAAAAATGAATCAAATATAATAGCTGGAAGCAGAATAATAATCTAATTCTACACTCTTCTACACTTTATCACATTCAAGAATATGGTACACAGTTTTTAAACATTACACACGCTGAGTAAAAAAAACCTTTCTTCCTCTATCACGCCAGAGCCGGCACTGCGAGAACAACAGTGCTTTCTCTCTCTAACTGGCAGTCCCACCTTTCTCCCCACTTCCCTCCTATGTGCGCGTGCGCATAACAGTCCAACACCACGTCACTGGCACTGTGAAGCGCACAGTTCCATACAAAGATTTTTGTATCTTTTTCATAAACTGGGGGATGGCTACTGAAGTACTGACATTAAGTTTAAGGAATATATATTGTACTACAAAAATAAAGAAAGAATTAAAGAAAAAATGACTCATTATATTAAATGTTATCGATTATATCAAGTGGAAATAGGGGGTGCTGCAGTTCCGCAGTGCCTATACATGAGCCGCCACTGGACAGTTATCGCTTTTACCAGCCTGCTAAATGTGTGTTTGTATCATACATAATGCTGTATTTGTTGTCAACCTAAACTTATTTATAGTCAACTCCAAGTCATCTAACTTCTATTCAAAAACCAATTGACACAATCAACTACGTTAAGATGAAATTTTAACCTAAGATTGCTGTTGCCTATTCGGAAAGTATGTATGGTTTGGATATTAAAAAATAGAGACCCACTTGTAGAGTGTCAGAAGCCAACCGAATATACCTCTTTAGTATAGTTTATTTGTATTTTGTTTAGTAGTACAATCTCCCTTATATATTAGATGGATATTTTAGTTTAATTTTTGAAATACAAACATAGACCTCTATTTGCAAGGAACTGACATCTGAATATAAGTTCTAAATAACATAAAAGTAGTGACATGTTTTGTAAAATTCTTACACCAATATTACTACAACAACACATAAAAATTGTTATTTTCAATTTATTTTAACATTATTTGATCATGATTAATATAGGAATAAATTAATATTACATGTTATTATTATAGACATATTGTGACTCCTTAATAAATACATAATATGACATATTTTTATTCAATATATGGGGCCTATATTATATTAGAATATAAATCCATCTATAAACGTACTTTAAATAATATAGACATATTAATAAATTATTAGCTGCCCAGATCTATTTCTGGTGAGATATAGTGTTTACGATTCACTAATATTCTGGTACAGCCTAGAGCAAGTTGTTACTTTCATTGGTCCCAAACACACTCTCTCTGACACACTTTTTCACAAACACTCTCTATGACACACACAACACTCTAATTCACACACATTCTCTTTCACACAGACTTTCTGTCCCACACACTCTCTTTAACATACACACTCTCTCTCACTCTATCACGCTCTCTCTTTCTCACACACACAAACACATACTCCCTCTCTCTCTTAAACACACACTCTCTATCTCACACTTTCTCTCACAACTAAACTTGTTTTTCTCACAATCTCTCTTGCTATCACTAACTCAATCACACTCCCTCGATCACTCTTTCACACTCACTTTCTCACAATCACTCTATTACACTCATTTTCTCACAATCACTCTATCACACTCACTTTCTATTACTACCAATCTCAATCTCACACACACTCATACACAAACTCTCACATTTTCTCAATCTTTCACTCTCTTTATTCCTATAAATTTTATATAAATTTTGATAAGCCCATTTCCGATAGTTAAAATCACAAGAAAGCGATTTTACGGGATGAACAATCATTTTAAAGGTTGAGGTTCCAGTATGTCTTCAAAAATAATAGCCTAAAACTAAAACCCAATTTTACAATCGAGTTTTCCCTCTTTTCCTTGTGTGTGGCAGTGGCTCATTTGTACAATCATTCTCTGTTTACATCACCATGGAAACCATCATTTGTGTAAGTCGGTAAATAAAATATTTCTCTTTGTTTAAAAATAATAACAGCTCCTTTGTTACTTGAGTGGTTTGGTGCAACGAATAGATGGAGAGTTGGGAGAGGGGGCGTTTTAAAGTTTCATCGGGGTCGTAAAGGGGAAAATTAACGTTTCTATTCAAATTAAACACCGAAAGCTTAATATTTATTATTTGTAATAGAATTCTATTTTTAGTAAAGATGTACAAATTGTGTTAATTTAGCATGAAAAACATAGATATATGGTGTGATATAATAATAATATAGGCTCTATAATTTGATTCATAAATGAAAAGATTGGTAATAATAATTACAAGTTATATCATAGCTTGTAATTATTTTACCAATCTTTTCATTTATGAATCAAATTATAGTGCCTATATTATTATTATATCACACCATATATCTTTGTTTTTCATGATAATTAACACAATTTGTACAACTTTACAAAGATTGAGTTTTATTACAAATAATCTTAATCGTTTCTATTAAACTATTAAAATGTTTTTTCAAAAATCTAAATATTTATGTTGATCGCGTTTTATGAGTAAACCTTTAACTATAAAGTCGAGTGAGGGCTTATTATATGGATATTTTCCTAATACAATATTTAAAGTACATCTTAGTGCAATAACCTGCAGCCTTCGCTGAAACGATCCACTATTATATAATACATCTCTACTAATAACAGCTACTATAGATATAACTTAAGTCATCACTCTACAGTCTCACTGGCGCTTAATAAACAAGAGCTGGCCTTGGTGTTATTGGGGCATAGTGCTCACCTCAAGACTAGATGTTCGTGGCTTCAAACCCAGCCAGTGTCAACGGATTTTTATTGAGCAATGACAATCTGTAGAAAATCTTGCTTTGAATGGAAGTAAAGCCATCTGTTCTATGTTGATTGTAGCATGTAAAATAACTCTAAGATATGTAGAAATACTTTTACTGGCCAAATTGTTTGGCTTTTCACGCTCGCTCATAGACATTCAATGTGTAATGGTGCAGGTAGCACTAACCAGCTGAAGGGCTGAGTGGATGTCCATCCCCGGATTTATAGAACTCACATCAAACTAACATTTGGGTTGTCGACCCAAGAAAAAGAATAGCCAAGATGGTTTAAAAAATGTATAGAAAACTTTCAATGAAATCTAAAAAAAAACACACTAAAACACCTTTTTACCCCACCTAATTTCTTATTAAGTTAATTACTAATTTTAGGATCAAGCGTATGCCCCATGTGTTTTAACCATAGTTTATAATAGGCCCTATATAGTGTTAATTATTTAAAGTAGATAGTATTCATCATATTTTAATGACAATTTATTAAAACTATTCTAAATAAAATAAACAAATAGGCCTAACACCTTTTGACATATAGCTATATTCGGAAAAGGCTATTCTAAACATATAATAAAATCTAGTGATACAATTTTCTATACATATGTGCAAAAAAAAGTAATCCAAATATTGGTAATCACTCACATTAGTATTATACAGTATGATCCTAAATACATTATAACTAAACTACGAATATTAAATACTAACGTAAGAAAACCATGTAAAGAACCTTATAGCAAAAGCACCAGAACGAAAATAAAACTATTAATCTACTGAGAGTGGTGTTTCCTGAATGATTTACCACTTTTATTTCACACAAATGTGGGTAGGCAATTTCTAAAATTATTCACTATCCAATCAGAGTAATTTTCGTTTATATGTATAGCCTAAAAAAGTAGCAGTATGCGTTGATAAAAGAAAAATGACTCAAATCGAATTGTAAATATTTTAACACCACCCACATAAAAAAAAAAAAAAGGAAAATTGATTGAATTACCAAAGTGAGGGTCTTAGACCATAGTATTAATTTGAATATCTTAAAGTAAAAACATTGAAATTAGCACCTTCAGTTAAAAAAAATACAATAAATTGATATATATTTAAAGTCATAAATATAAATAATATTTTCCACTTTAGTTTGCAATACTGTATATTGTGTTTTGTTAGCCAAGATGTTTATAATCAATTCATTATCTTCAACAGCGCACAAAATGCACCTAGGTACGAGTCAAGACAGTTCCTAACTATTGACTTTATAAAGTTGACATGTTATTAAACGAAATGGCTGACAAAATATTATTGATCTCAAAAGATTATACCACGCTGGGAAAAGTTTTATTTAATGCTTATTTTGCTCCTGTTGGTGTGCCATCCAAATTGTGTTCACGTGCCACCCAGTGGCACGCGTGCCATTTATTTGCCATCTCTGATCTAGGAAAGTGTGTAGACACTGGATGCCTTTACGAGCTTAAATTTCAACGTTAAAAATTATATTAAACAGCTGACTATTGCTATGAACGAGTTTTAAAAAGATTATATATATTAATATATTATATTATTATTAATAATACAAACCATGAATTAAGATTGCTACATCTTTCCTTCTGTGTCCTCTAACGGCAATGACAAAAACTTTTATTACATAGGACGCAACAAAGATAGGAAACACCGATCAAGATAAAACAAGTAGAATAATCTATAATAAAAAAAGGGCATTTTAAAAGCAGATATTGACATTTTTCAGGTAAACCTATGGATTTTTGAGGTTTTAAAAATAAAGCGTCGATTTTGTATCTGATAATATAAATTAGTCTTAGATATAACTATCAACCGGTCTTAGGCGGGCCGAATGGTTCCAGCGATTAGGTCTTTCAGAAGTTATATAAAATAAATTTATCGGTAGCAAACATAAACCAAATGTTTTAATATAATTTTATACTGATATTTATTATTGACATTGACAAAAAGCGACAACTTCAGCAACATAATACCAAGTACATAGATACACGGGCATAGAGTAAAGAACTATTTTGAATTGAAACTATCATAAAATAACACTTAATATAATATAGGCCAGCACCGAACAAATATTTATATATTTATATTATAAAAGTCAAAGTAAAAACACCACCTGTCTATTGTAACAGTTCAAAACACATTGGGTGGCTTGCAAATATATAGATTTATGACTATGTTTAGTAAATTTTGAAATTATCAAATACAATTCTCTCTAAGGCGATTAGAAAATTAGTTTAATTGCTTCATTCATTTAAAGTTTCAAGTTCTATAAATTTTTCAATATATTTATTGTTTTAATAATTTTAAATTGTTATTTTTATTTATTGTAAATCTAGTCTGGGCAAAATCAACATTAGTGTTTTAAGTTTAAAAATGCTGACTCTTTAATTTTTGCAAAATTATTTTATAAACTTTCTACAATATTCATTATTGTATTTTCTTTCTTTTTTACAAATACATATTTTCACTTGTCATCTTATGATAACTCTGAAATTAAGTAATTTTGGTATTAATATCAGTGTTATTATATTAAGACAGGACACATCGGCAGTCTAAGTTCACTGACAAAATGAATGGCCCTGTCGCAAGACAGAAAACCCAATAAAAAATATTAAAACCTTTTTATGAATCAATTGACTGCTTGAATTTACAAAATTACAAGTTGTATATTCATCGAACCATTATTTACTATAAATATTTTAATTACTTTAGTGACACTCATACCAACCTGTTTACATTTTAGATATCTTAACTTCAGTAGAGTTTTTTCCCCCAGTATATCCAGCAATTGTTTTGGTTTGAAATATCTATAAAGTAAGCTTAACAATTAAAATAATATAACCAACAGACATAAAGTCTTTATTTGAATGTGTGACTTTATTGAAAATAAGGAAATGCAATGTGATCAGAAGCAATTGTGACTCACATCTGATTACACTAAAAAACTAGAATTTTCAAATTTGGAATCTTGGAAACGTAAAATGTAAGTTTTTTGGCTAGTTAATTAAGAATAAGTTCTTTCATCAGAGGGGAAAACTTTTAATGTAGTTGAAAGATATTAAAACGCAACACCATTATAAAATAATATGATTTATGTGGAGTAAATTCGAGCCGATTAATAAAATAAATAGTATATGATCGAAATATAAGTAAATTATCTTAGTACAAAATATGCCACTGGATGTCATGATTGTATTTTCTTGAGTCTTGTCAAATGCTAAATGTTTACATTTTTTAAAGTGTATAATATAAATGTGTTGTGTGGATACAAAGTTTATCAAAGTAAACACTTTATGTCTTTATGTTAGAGTTTTTTATTTGTACAAATAGGTTATGCATCTGGTGGTTTAAGATCTGACTTTGACATGACTTATGTCATTAGTGACACTTAAGTGGTAGACTCATTTGATGCGTTTCACAAAATGATCAGTGATTTGCTTAAGCGATTCCGAAAATTGGATGACGACAATGAAGTAAGTCATTAGAGCCATCAATATCTGAAAGGATGAGAACAAAGGGTGAATATTAGTACACATGAGGTTCCGTATGTTAATCTTCTGATAGACCTGTCTATCATGCATATAACATATTGAATCGAGGGCAGAGAAATGTAATCTTAAACATTGACATACTGACGTCATAGATGCTGCTCTAATCCAAATAACGAACAATGAATTTTGTCATTTTGAACCGGAGTGGTTCTAGCGTCTTTGCCAAGGCATGCAAGGTATTACATTTAAAATATATAAATTATTATCTTGGTACAGCTATCGTTTATTGAGATTATTAACCTAGTCAATTAATTTATCATTCTTCTTTATAATTGTTCAAATGCATCCTTATTCTTTATATTAATGAATCAAACTAATATAAGCTCTGATTACATGTTACAATGGTAATAAACACTACATTGTGCAGCAGCTTGCAGTGCTAATGGTTGACCTGTTCTTCAGGACAACTTCTTTCTGCACCCGCTTCAGTGGACGAACAGTCTAAGGCGTCACTTTCATGTTGAACTTGCCTGCTGAAGCCGGGATATCGAGGTTCTAATCCTGGTTGGGTCTAATAAGGGTGGTTTCCCCTAAATAGGTTTTCACTCTCCTTCCATGCAAATTAGGGTAGGGTAGATTATCGCCAAATTGCTTCCTCCCTCATCCCTAATCCATTAGAGTAATTATCAAATATGCTTATAATCTGAACAGTTACTAATACGATTTGATAAAAAAAAACTGTTTTCCGCGATTGTTTGCTTAGAGCTGGTGTTTAGTTTAATATGCAGAAACCCAAAAGGAACCTTCTGTAAGCGAGCTACCGCCACTATCCAGTTAATCACCAATAATATTCTACACGTCTTTGTGGTTTAAATGAGTTGGTTGCTTGGGGGGAATACCCCTACGGTTCCAGGCTAGCCCTTAGCAACTGGCTCCCTCTGACGAACGAAGGAAATATTTATTTGGGCCAGCATCTCTCTCATTCCTCCATATCATTAGACACTGTATTAGTTGCAATATTAATCATTCTTACAAAATATATAAAGTACCAAACAGCTAACTTATTAAATACTTGGCAGGACTGTATTTGTATATTGTTACCCCTGTATGTGTGGCTGAACACGGATCCAAAAAGCCTCAGTTCTATTCCAGGCTGTAATAACAAATCTATTCTACTTGAATAATGGTTCGTCCTGCTATCTTATTAATAAATATAACGCTCTGGTGTTGGGTGCATAGCAATAGGCGTACTTTTATATGTTAAGTTTGAAATACATAATAAAGAGGCTTTACTTCATAAGTTTTATTTTGTGTTTTGAGTTCATTAGTGGTGAATTCTAGAAATATAATGAAATATTGACACTGCAGTCAGTTTACAAATGAATGGTATAAGCCACATTAATAGATAGATGCTGGGGCTTAGGGTATCATTGCAATAGCTTTGTTTTGGTTAGTATTACATAGTGACTACTGGAATGTTAGATAACATCTCGTTACCTAATAACGAGACTTAAATTAAATACATTATTTAATTTTTATTCCATTCCTCATCTCCTATATCAAAGTCAAACCATTGAATGTATATAATAGTCAATGGGCGAAAATTACTCTCTCATTTTCATTTGAAGTATAGGTATAGGTTATTTCAAAGTAAAAGTTACAGTATATATACGAACGTACGTATATATCTATATATGAGTGTCAGGTCTACAACACTCTTAGCCCAGTTTGTGGAAAGATTAGCCAGTACTAATGTACCGTTGCCCAGGGAACACCCGAATGTACTAATCGTACATCCATTCTGTGGAGGTTTTTTACACGTCCTGATCGAAGCATAGAGGTGCTGGTGATAGTGAATATTACGGTGTGGAACCAGTGAAAACTCTCTTAAACCTAACTTAAGCTTGATTAACCTTACCCTGGTGACCTTTTAAAAACATTCCCCTTTCGGGAAAACTACCGAAGGCACAATCTAGGAATCTAACCCGGGACCACTAGGTTCGTAGCCAGGTGCACGACCACTATACCACGGGGACAGTTATAAATACAGTAGAATAACTTATATAAAACATATAAATGTACATATAACCAACATTTTCTGTAGAGAAGTATTCAAGTAAAAAAAAAGAGGTCAGGGGTTCAAGATGGGCACTTATTCCCTTGAAGTCACTATCTGATTTTTAAATGACTATAGTTTTGTTAATTATTGACCGATTAGCAAAAATGTTACTTTTCGGTGTTCTAATATCCATGAAAAAATGTTACTATAGCACGTCAGCAACAGCGAGTGAGTGAGAGAAAACTAGTGGACAAACTGTCTTTGGAGGATCGTACCCAGATAGCTTCACTTTTTGAAGTGTGGAGATCCGTCGTACATGTGTAGCGACAGTGACAAGATTTTCTCTGTAAATATGCTACACTTCTTCCCAGCACTATTCGAAACTGCCACACAAAATGAATGACTAAAGGGTCCGTTGCAGATTCAAGAAGAAGCGGACAACCGTGGACATTGAGGACCCTGTAGAGTTGTTGCAGCAGTGAGGGAAATGTTCACGTGTAGCCCTAGTAAATAAACACGCCAGGCTTCTCGTGAGAGTAGACTCTCTAGATCACGGCTATTCAATTAGTTATCCAAGCATGCCACTGCAAAAATTACAATATTTGGTGGGCCAGACATTTAATTAAATCTAGAAGTAATTTGAAACGTTATTAGATTATACTTTTGTAGTTTAAAAGGGGGGAGCGGGCAGTGAAATGATATTTGATATTAATGTATATATAATATTGATATAGTTCAGTGAAATTAATTTTCATTATCAAGCTTCCTTTTTCTATTGCTCAAAGTAGAAAGTGCCATTCTAGGAAACTTACAATAAGACTGATTACAAGTAAAGCACTCCGCTATTACTATAAATAGCGCATGAACAATAAGCCAGGCAAATATAAACTGGCGAGACATTGGCTGCTGTTGGCTGGAGGGGTGAAGAGGTGTGAGTCACTCTCAACCAACCTGTCACCCAGCCAACTGCATTGTTCAAGGTAAAAAGGATGAATATGCTATATAGCTCAGCGGTTATGTGCTGGCGCTTGGAGGAAGAGGTACCGGGTCTAGAGTGGGGGACGTACGCCGCTGGAGGGTAAGCTCACACTCCTTTGTAAAAACACGATGTTCAGTAGTTGTTAGATTTTTAATCCGTGGGCCAATCTGCGGAGCTTGGTGGGCTGGATGTGGCCCGTGGGCCACCAATTGAATAGCCATGCTCTAGGTACACGGTGTGTACAATGTTGAAGAAATATCTGAACGTTAAGTACTGCAAATATCATTACGAAGAGGAATTATCAACGGAGGACTGCGATAGGAGCATGGAATACAGACAATGTATGGCATTGGTCATGTCCTCTTCTGAGACACCATGAATGGTGACCGGTACCTGAATATGCCGACCAAGATGTGTGGCCAGTGGTCTCCCCATATGACAATTCTCACGATGTTTTTTTCCCAGCAGGATGACGTCCCCACCCCATTTCGCTCTTATATTTCGTGACTGGCTGGATTAACACTTTTCAGGTCGTTGGTTGGGATGACAGAGACCCCATAAATGGCCTGCCAGAAGTTATGACCTAAAGCCATGTCATTTATTTCTGTGTGGTTGAGCCAAAGTTGAAGTCTACCTAACAAAGCCACACACTTTGGAAGAATTAGAGGAACGTATCAATGCTATGTTAGAAAATGTTCTTCAGGATTTCCTTCAAAAGACTATTTATGACATACCGTGACTCTTACAACGCCTGGTTAGCAATGCAGACGTATACATGGAAATGTTGTATGCCACAAGGATGCTCATGGACTTGTGAAAAGAACACTTCTTACTTTGTGTAAACCTATCAAATTGTTAATAAAATTATAGCTTTTTAAAACCGGATAGTGACTTCCCGCCCATCCTGTTTATTATAAGTAGGCTGAGTATCATGTTCAATGTTATAGGCCGACTATTTCAAACTGTCTATCTGCAATTAGGTTCAAATCACTAATTTGTGTGTGGTGGTGAGAAACATGATATTTATTTACTATCAAAATATTTAATACAATGACCGAAAAGTACGCATACTTTGGGAATTACTTCCCTTTTCAAAGGGTCTAAGGGAATTATTTATATTATAATGATTAATCTAACTATTTAGGTACTATAATACATAGCTACAATTTCAGCTAATCAATATATTAATAAGAGCATAATACCCGTTTGAAAACCAATGGCCTTAATTCTGGTCGTGTAATGTGTCCCATTAGCCCTTGTTGGACAATGACTGCTATTTGGAATTATTTTAATGTGACCCTCCTGAGGCACATTTCAACTAAAAACTCTATAGTATATCTAAAATTTACTTCAGTGAAAGTGTGAAACTGTTCCTCAAATGAAGATTTCAATATAAACAAAAAAAATTTAAATACTTTATTTTTGGGAGCCCCCATCTGAATTTTCAGTCACTAAGTATTCGTGCACCTTTATGAGCTATAGGCTACGCACCCGAAAGATTTCAGCTTCCTAAGTCTTCTGGCTTTTGAGTTTTTTCAACTTTGTTTAAAAAAAATTGTGTCCCCCATAGGTAGGCTTGCCAGACGTCCCGGTTTTCAGACAAAGTTCCGGTGTCCCGGCCGGTTTACTTCACATCCCGGTAAAAATTAAATTTGATTATAGTTCTTATAATAGATGACCAAAAAGTCTAAAAATAATTAACTGTGAAGGATTATTTAGGATAAATACTTTGTCATTTATTTCTCTGTACTGTATGAAAAGTGAAAACTGTGGAAGAGTGATGGTCTGCTAATAATATTGTCATCGTATCGTCTTATCTCACCGTCCCGCTCTCTGGGCGAGTCCAATATTGGGCACTAAGGGGTGTAGCTCTAGCGCCAGAAGAGATTTCGCTGCACGCTACATCCCCTCGTGTGCAATAACGTTGGACTCGCCCACCTCGGCGCTAGCCGCTTGCGATTGAGATAAGTCAGTCAGTTGTCAGTCCCCGTCGGCGGTGATTGTTGTGTTAGTGAGCTAGCGCTGTTTTATTTATGTTTTAAGTGAAAGTTTATGCGTTCTCTGTTAAAATGCCAAAACGGTCGTGTAAATTCACCGAGGATTTACAGAATGAATTCCTTTTTTTGAAGAAGGTATGTACTGGTACTGGTAATCATCATCAAGACGAAAGAGTTAAATGTTCACATTGTAATTCTGAGTTTTCGGTTGCTCACGGTGGTCGATCCGATATAAAAGATCATTTGCAGTCTAGTAAACACAAAAAGAGTTTAGCATGTGCTGCTAGCTCATCAAAACTGACCAGCTTTTTTTAAGACTGCGAGTTCTAATGACAATAACTTAGACTTAGCAGCGAAAGAGGCGACATTTGCTTACCACACAGCAAACCATAGCCTAAGTTTCAATTCGACTTCTTGTTCATCAAAACTAATTTCTAAGTTTTTTGAACCTAAATTCTCACTCGGAAAAACTAAGTGTGAGGCAATAGTTTTAAATGTCATAGCTCCTTTAGCTCAAGAAGAGCTTAAAGAAGACTTGACCAAGTCAAACTACGTATCTGTAAGTATGGATGCATCAAACAGAAAGGATATAAAACTTGTGCCAATTGTTGTGCGCTACTTTAATCCTAATTCAGCTGTGCAAGTAAAGTTGTTTTATTTCAAATCTGTGGCGGGTGAAACATCTGAAATTCTTACAAATCACTTATTCTCTGTCCTGTTGCAAAACGATTTGAACAACAAAGTAGTTGGCTTTTGTGGAGATAACTGCAACACTAACTTCGGTGGTGTGAAAAGAGCAGGGAAAAACAATGTTTTCCATCGACTCAAGAATAGCCTAGGACGGGAAATCAATGGAATCGGATGTGGAGCACACATTGTGCACAACTGTGTGCAAACTGCAGTAGACAGTCTCCCAATCGATATTGAGGCCTTACTAGTGAAGATTTATAAATACTTCCACACATACACAGTCCGTGTAACTAAACTAAAAGAATTTTGTGAATATGCCGAGATACAGTACCGTAAACTCATTCAACACGGGAACACACGGTTTCTATCAATGATGCCCGCTCTGGAAAGAATTTTACAGATATTTTAAGGTCTGAAAGCGTTTTTTTAGACCAAGAAATGTGCCCATTAACAATAAAAAAGTTGTTTACTGATTCAATGGGTGAGCTCTACTTGTTGTTTGTCCACGACAGCTTGCACTGTTTAACAAGGCCATCCTGGGAATGGAAAAAGATAACACTACAGCTTTTGAGGTTGCTGAAGCTCATAAAGATCTCAAAAGAAACTTGACAGAAAGAAAGGCTTCAAACTTTATCTCTATGGGCGCAAAGAACATCTACAGGAATCTATATGAGCAAGTCCGTAACAGAGTGAAAGAAGAATTTGATGGCATTTATGAAAGATGCATTGCATACTTGGACCTCTGGGAGAATAGTTTTGGAAACGTTAAACAGTTGTCATGGGTCAATCTGACCAAAACAAATGCTGTTGATTGAGAAAACGCCGAAACTTCTGCTGAAATTATTAATAGCAGTCTTGATGTACCCGATATGAAAATAAACACTGATCAGCTGTTTGACGAACTTGGGCTTTCTAAGGAGTATTTGTAGTCAAATTGGGAACAATGGAAGCAAGAAGAGACTACCAGAGATGTGATTATTTCAAGTGAAGAAAAATGGCTCAGGCTGTTTGGTCACTTCAAGTAGAATCACATAGAAGCCCCCAATCTGATCAAGATTGTTGAGTATGCCTTCTGCTTACCTGGGACATCAGCACCAGTTGAGAGAGTATTTTCGTTGATGAACAACGCATGGACTGATGATAGGGGTTTAATGAAGGAATCTACGGTTCAAGGCTTGATGACATGTAAAATTAATATCGGATTAGCTTGTGAAGATTTTTACAACAAGATTAAAACCAAAAAAGACTTTCTAAAAAAAGTCCTAGCCATTGAAAAGTACATGTAAATATAGTTCAAATTTTTATTCCTCATTCAAAGTGTTTATTCTTACTTAAGTAACTTATATATAAATATTAACATGTAAGAAATAAAATGTTTAAATTTCGGCATTCCGGTGTCCCGGTTGAACATTTCAGAAATCTGGCAAGCCTACCCATAGGAATTGTTATTCACCACGTCTTCCTTTACTCTTTTAGGTTTATGACTACCCGCCTGAAACATTTCAGCTTCCTAGGTCTACAGGCCTCATAGAGTATTTCAACTTTATTTTTCTGGGAAAATTCTTCCCCCCTCCAATTTTGGGTGGACTCTTTAGTATTTTCCGTCACCAAAAATGTATGCTCTTTTTGGTATAGGGGCTACCTGTTTGCAGAATTTCAGCTTCTTAGGTATTCTGAGCTTCAAGATATTTTTGACTTTGTTTTTTGGAAACTACTCTATTTTGGAGGCTCCCACTGAAATTTTCTGTCACCAAGTATTCCTACATAATAATGAGCTAGGGACTAGCTGCCGGCAACATTTGGGCTTCCTTGAGCTTTTTGCCTCTAACAATTTTTTTGACTTTGGTATTTTGGAAACTCCTTCATTTTGAAGGCTCAAAGAGAAATTTTTGGTCACCAAGTATTTTTGCAACCTTTTGAGCTAGGAGATAAATGTCTGAAAAATCTCAGCTCACTAGATTCACTGAGCTTCAAGAGTATTTCGACTTTGTTTTTCTTGAATCCCCTCCTTAACCCCACATCCCCCAAATTTTTGGTCGCCCCTTGGTATTTTTCCATCACAAAATATTATTTCACTCGTTTGGGTTAAAGGCTACCTGTCTGCAAGATTTCAGGTTTATAGCTCTTTTGAGCCTCGATATTTTTTCGACTTCTTTTTTTTTAAACTTTCCTAGTTTGGGGTCCCCCATGGTGATTTTTGATTACCATAATATTCCTTCACCTTCTTGGGTTATGGGCAACTTATCTGAAAATTGTCAGCTACCTTGGTCTTTTGGAGTTCGAGATTGTTACTGATGGACAGAGATACTGTTAATTAATATAGTGGAGAAATATCATATACATTTTAGAAGGATTTTTCACCACATCTTAAAATACGTTTGGCTACACATGTATATGTTAATGCCACTATAGTGGCAAGAATGGAAAAGTTAAAACTTCAATTGAAATTTTCTTCAGTTTACTTGGTGACAACTGTTAGAATTTTGCTTGCGTGCAAGTCAAGTGGGAAACCATTTATAAAAAACCACCGGGATCTGGACCCCAATCTTCCTGCCTTCGGTAGGCATGTCTAATACGATAGCATCGCCTTATACCATTCGGTCACTGAAACGTGTTAGTACAAATTTGAAAATATAAATACTTTAGACAATATATACATCTACATATTTATGATCCTAATAGGCTAGAAATTGAATTCTAAAGGTTTAAGGGGTGTATTTAGTTCAAGTTAGAATTTTGCATGCCTCACCATATTCTTTTTACTCTCTCGTGAGCCCTTGAGTAGAGGAAATATCATGATCGTTGAAAAAAATGGATTTCGAAATTTTGAAGGATATCGACGTTTTTTGAGCCACTGAACTCGATTTTTTTTTTGTTGACATACTATCTGTCTGTGTGTCTGTATGTTTCTCTGCCTAGAGCCGAAAACATTTTACCGATTGAGCTAAAACTAGAGTTTTCATATCGATCTACTGAGGAGTATTTGGAATTAGATATATAGCCCTAAAATTAAGGGTAGTTTACTGAAGGGAAGAATGTTAAAATAATTGATTTTCTTGAAATACGCTCTACAGGTTTTGATTAATATTTTTTTTATCTTGGCACTGTTTAACACTACAAACAACAAATCAATTCTCATTTTTCTGGGAAAATTGAGTCAAATATTTTATAGGCCTGGTTGTAAATTTGTAGGTCTATTATTAATAAAACTAAAAAAACATTTTTTGTGATATATTATTATAAACCAATACTTTATGAACTGTTGGCCAGTAGATTTTTTAAATTGTGGTCTGGGAACTTGATCATGCTCTTTGGTTAACATAGATGCTACTTTTTTCTTAGTATTATTCTGAAACAGTGTATATTATTTCATTCATGGTCTTTAGTGGAACGTTTCTGGAACAATCTATATTATTTATTTTTCCATATCTTACGATATTTTTAAATAAGGGCAATAAAAAGTCTGTGCGGTACATTGTAACATTTTTTTATACAATTCAGATTGTTAGTTTGCATTTGAATGGTTTAAAGTCATTACATTTGAAGTCTAAAGGGGAAAAAGGGAGAGAGTCCAATTATAGCAAATCATTTTCTTTAGTACCGCATCTTACTACCCGTTCGGGTTATACGCTTATGTACTAATTATGCTAATGATTTTAGGGTTATAAGAAAGGTTATATCAAAGGACGTGTATATGCATTAGCTTGGAGAGAGTGTGTAAAACCATTTTGGATAAACCACCCTTTGTACACCCGACCGATATTCGCTTCTCGATCACCCCACCATCAGCAGTCTAGCCTCCTACAAGAGTAGCACGTTAGACCATGCGGCTACCGAAGAGGGTTTTATCTAAAATTGCGTTAGTGCTGCAATCTTTTAGACAACCATGAAACCTTTCTAATGCAGTTTAGATTATGGTTAAAGGAGATCTATATAATATTTATTTTAAAATATAGTTTACCTGCTGGAGTCCTTATGGGATGTGCGGTATAAAAGTTATCTTGGAAACTGTGTTTATTGTCACTTTCCCCTTTTCCGCTGTACCCTTTAAATGATATTGCAATTCAACCATGTATATTACACCCATACAACTATTTTCTGTCCCATCTATGAACCACTAATTTATTTGGTACAGCTACTTACTGATATGAGAATACTCTTGTTGACGATACAAAAACCAGCGGCTGAGATGTGTACTGGACTCGCCTTTACTTGGCTGGTGAACATTTGGATCTGTAAGAAATTACATCCCTCACTAAGCTTACATTTATTAGAGCCTATATAATTGGCGTGGCATATATGATAGGAATAGGAAGAGCTGGTTTAAGCTCTACCTACGAATGGTTTAATTACTCAGTACAGAACTTGCTGGACAGTAATAAAAACAGCTCCAGATCAGGCAAGGCTTAAGTGTAGTTTGTCAAATGGGGGACCGAACTGGATAAAGCATATCACAGGTACCATTTTAACAAGCTCTACGTATCCTAGCAACACTACACACTACTGTACACGATTAATATACAGGATGTACTTTAACATGAGGGACCAACTTCAGTGGTGTACTGGAGATACAGTAACAATACAACAGTTCATACAAACATGTGTCCCATTTGACCTTGTTTACAAGTTATAGTCATGTTTATACTCCAATAATGTGGAGATGATTAACAATCGAGTGATTGCTCAAAATTGCCCTGAAAGCAAGCACTTTAGTCCAATGTATTTTTGAAAGAGTGCGGCATTCTCAGACACGACAACTGAAGGCAATAAGCTAACCTTAAATAAGTTTTCCTCATAAAACGAACACATCAACTTGTTAATCACAATGAATACTCTATATATGTAAATGTTAAACCAAATTGTTCAATCATTTTTACAAATTTAATGTATTCACATATAAGTTATTTATAAAATATCTTAAAATTATTTTAATTTGTAAAAATAAAAATGTATTCTTATTTAACATGAACAAATTTTGAATCTCTGTCGGGTAAACTGGGGGTGGTTGTTCCTAAACGATTTTCCACTCTCCCTCCACTCAAATGCGGATTCACTTCCTCTATATTCAAACTTCCCAATTCCTAACCCACTATCGTAATTAGCACTTAAGCATATAACCCAAACGGGTAGTAAGACGTGGTGCTAAAATAATAATAATAATAATAATAATAATAATAATAATAATAATAATAATAATAATAATAATAATAATAATAATAATAATAATAGTAACACTAATTGCTTAAATAACCAGAACACGGTATAGGTGGGATATCATACCAAGATAATTACACGCAAAGATTATCATTTCTAAGAATAATTATTAGAATCAAATTTACAGCTTATAGATATTCACTGCCAATATTATACAAAGTAAAACCACTTTTATGACAAAGGCAGAATTTTATCCTGTTACAAAATTGATTTTTGAGATCATATTTGATGTTAAAAAATAATTAAGAATATACATTTTTAGCATTTAGTGCTCCAGATCAGAATCAAAATGGCACTGTCACAGAATTGGTTGCCTGAAAAAATATTCGAGTTTTATTTGCAATCAAATGGTATATCAGATCCGGGTTAAAGCTATACTATCATAAAATTTGTGCCACTACAAATAAAATATAAGATTTTACAGTGTTTTAATAGGGGTGCACCAAACAAAGGTAAATATTATTCTGTTAGCTGTTTAGTCCCGTGAAGAAACATTCAGGGTGGAACAAAAGTCACTACCCATTTCAAACGTAATTAAAATTGCAATATGATAATATAGTTTTTGATGTTGATATACGGAGAGTCTTGAAGGGCAGCTAAATCAACTGTTTGGGCCAGTATCTCATGCCATGGAATCCTGGGGCTATGGTGTTTTTGTATGGTACAGTCACTGCAGAAAAGCACTTGTAAATGTTGAATACATATGTCGTTCCAAGGCTAACGAATCATGTAGCTTCAATAAAGTATTAATTCTCTGTACTTTTTTTATGTGTACTTCTTTCCCAATAAGATTTTGAATGGGTTATGACTTTTGGCCCAACCTGTATTTTTTACTGTGTTTTAAAAAAGGAAATGCACCAATCAGGTTCGAATTTATTTTTTCACAAAATTGGTGCCGTGACACCAAATAATAAACTACCGTGCTACAAATTGGTGGACGAGATCCGGATGGAAATTGTATTCTTAGAAATTTGTATCCATCTCACAATCTATAGATATATATCTTGTTACTAAGTTCAACTTGTATTAAGCACATGTAAATATACCATTTGAATGAATAAATATGAATGATGCACCCCTTGTTAATATATTTATCCTACCTGAAATTGACATCTGGGATTTAAATCCAGGAGCGGAACACCTCTTAGCTCATCCAGAATTTCTTGGTTCTGAAAGAAAAAACACTTACATTCATGAACATTAACAAATGTTTACATTCAAAGTAAAAATGCGCAGAATTTTTTACTTTCTCTCTATCTTACAGGTAGAGAAAGTATTGTGATCGTCAAAAAAATCGAAGTCGAGATTTTGATGAATTTTGACGTTTCATGACTTCCTGAATCCGAAAAAGTGGTTTTTGAATTTCCGTCTGTCTGTCTGTCTGTCTGTCTGTCTGTACCTCCAACTAGAGCCTAAACTATTTTACCGATTGAGCTGAAACTTGATATCTTGGGTTTTCATAGGGTTGCCCCGAGGGGTTTTTGGAATTGGACATCTACCCCTAAAATTAAGGGTAGTTTACTGAAGGGAAAAAACAGAAAAAGTCGATTTTCTCAAAATCGGCTCTAACGATTTTGATTAAATTTCATTTATGAACATTAATAAATATTACAAACAAAATGGCTACCCTCAATATTTCGGCAAAATCGCTTTAAGGGCTCCGGTCTGATGCGTAAATTAACATTTTTTATAATAGCTCCGAAACTATTTGAGATATGAAATTACTTAGCATTACAAATATGTATATATATTTATAATACAAATATTTTATACGAAACATATTTTTATAAAAACAATAATTTTTAATCTATACGCAATTATATATATATTTTTAGCTTTTTGGACATTAAAGCTTAAGTATTGCGATCGTAAAAAAAACTAACCTGAAATGTTGATGGATTTCGACGTCTCATGACCCCCCGAACCCTAAAAAATAGTCTTTGCAATGCCGTCTGTCTGTGTGTCTATTAAAACTTAAAATTAAGGGTAGTTTACTGAAGGGCAAAAAGAGAAAAAGTCGATTTTCTCAAAATCGGCTCCAACGATTTTGATTAAATTTCATTTATGAACATTAATAAATATTCCAAACAAAATGGCTACCCTCAATATTTCGGCAAAATCGCTTTAAGGGCTCCGGTCTGATGCGTCAATTAACATTTTTTTTAATACCTCCGAAACTATTTGAGATATGAAATTACTTAGCATTACAAATATGTATATTTATTTATAATACAAATATTTTATTCGAAACATATTTTTATAAAATCAATAATTTTTAATCTATACGCAATTATATATATATTTTTAGCTTTTTGGACATTAAAGCTTAAGTATTGCGATCGTAAAAAAAACTAACCTGAAATGTTGATGGATTTCGACGTCTCATGACCCCCCGAACCCTAAAAAATAGTCTTTGCAATGCCGTCTGTCTGTGTGTCTATTAAAACTTAAAATTAAGGGTAGTTTACTGAAGGGCAAAAAGAGAAAAAGTCGATTTTCTCAAAATCGGCTCCAACGATTTTGATTAAATTTCATTTATGAACATTAATAAATATTCCAAACAAAATGGCTACCCTCAATATTTCGGCAAAATCGCTTTAAGGGCTCCGGTCTGATGCGTCAATTAACATTTTTTTAAATAGCTCCGAAACTATTTGAGATATGAAATTACTTAGCATTACAAATATGTATATATATTTATAATACAGATATTTTATCCGAAACATATTTTTATAAAATCAATAACTTTCAATCTTTACGCAATTATATGAATTTTTTTTAACTTTTTGGACATTAAAGTTTAAGTATTGCGACCGTAAAAAAAAACTAACCTGAAATGTTGATGGATGTCGACGTCTCATGACCCCCACAACCCTAAAAAATAGTCTTTGCAATGCCGTCTGTCTGTGTGTCTATAAAAACTTAAAATTAAGGGTAGTTTACTGAAGGGCGAAAAGAGAAAAATTTGGTTTTCTCAATATCTACTCAAACGATTTTGATTAAAATTCGTATCTAGGCGTTGATTAAGATTATAAATAAACTGGCTATTTTCATTTTCCTATGAAAATGATTTTTAGGGTACTTTACAGAAGCGTTAATTTCCGTATCTCCACAACTATTGGAGAAACTAAACAACTTATCATTGCAAAATTGTAGGACTATCAGAAATAAAAAAAAATTATTTGACATATATTTTTATAAAAGCAGCAGTTTCTGAGATATTTGCAAATATATTAATACAATTTTGTGAGATTTAGTTGTAAACATATACTACTTAAGTCTTAACGCAATAATTCTCCAATGCCATAGAGTAATTAAATATAAGTATCTAAAAAAGTATGTTATTTTTCCTTAAATCTCTTAGGAGAAATGTTTGCATAGCAATGATCTATCTCCATTTTAGACTCAATAGTCAATATTTACATTTTTTATTGGTCAAAATGTATAAATGAATAATTAAATATCAATGCGATGACTTGAAGATCTGCAACACCTTATAAAATGTTAAAATTTTAACCAGAAATCGAAATTTTAATACGAAGTGTTGACCCTTGTGGAAGACATTAAACTGTTTGAAATGCTCTTAGGTGGACAAAGATGCGCCTCTTTTCTCATTGATTCTATATCATTGTATATTTTTTTATGCTAGTTCTTATGTGGAGTGGTGATGATACAATGTACATTATTCCGTTCAGAAATCTTAGGAGTTTATAGAAAGAGAGAGAAAGTCTGTGCGGTGTGCCGTACCATTTATTTTCTACTATATTGAAAAACAAGTTCATTTTACCTTATTGTAGTACTTTCTAACCGTTTATTAAATGTTATAGATGATTAAGACTGTTTAATAACTTTGCGCATGCTGTGGATTAAATATTGTTTCCTAAATAACGATTACACTTTGGTTAGTTAAACCAGAAAACATTTGTTTTTACTTAAACATATCGAACTACCTTAAATATATTTTTTCAAGCTTATGTAATTGATATTTTATAATTTATAGAAATTTGTATTCAAACATTTTAAAAAGCCCCATGGTGTGAGCCCACAATCGAGCTATACCGACCGAGCGGCCGCCGCTGTTAGCGATGATAATGCCATTAATCTCAGTTTTCTAAACCGAATGTGCTACTTCTTTATTCAAGTAGCTCCTCATTTGGCTTCACTAGGTTAAGTTTGACCCAGTTCTATAAGATAAGATAAGTTTTGATCGACCAGGGGATTGAGCCTGGTACCTCTGTAACTATAGCCAGGAACTCTGACCACTAGACCATGGAGGAGTTACTGAACAGTGAAAAACTTTTTACTCCTAAAAGCTCAGGTTTTACACACAAGGTGTCAGTGTCATTTTCCGTCTTTCGAACGGAGGTCAAACCGGCTGACCTTTATGAACTAACAGAGCTAACTCATAGCTTGATTCTACAGCAAAAGTAGAAAAACGACAGCTAGAATAATTGGTCTGTAACTTCAAGAACCGAGCACTAATGGACCGATACTGACTGATACCAGGGTCCCTACACGATCAGTCAGACTGCCAGTATTAATAAAGTAATAATTAATACTGACAGTCTGACTGATCGTGTAGGGACAGTACTGACGGACTGATGGCCGGACTGACTAAAATACTGATGTGATCCTAATTTTCTGATCACATCAGTCTCAGTCCATCCGTCTTGCAAGTGGTGTAAGAGACTGAAAGTATGACTGACAGTGTGCATGTCAGTATTTCCTCCAGTCTCAGTAGCAAACAAAGACTGCCCGGCCCACACCTTGTCTTATCATCCATGTTGCACGGTACATGCACGAGCTGAGACTGATAATAATAATGACACGAAGACTGACAGTGTACGATCTCGTTGTAAATACTGATGTATACTGTCAGTCATATTGTCAATCTCAGGAATGACAGTCTGACATCGTGTGGAGGCCCTAATAGGCTTTCATTGGGTTCTCCAGAGGGTATTTGTAATTAGGTATCTAACCATAAAATTAAGAGTAGTTAACCGACTTTTCGGCGAAAAGAAAAAAAAAATACTAAATTTCCTCTAAATCTGCGCTATCGATTTTGATTAAAGCTCGTATGCAGATATTGTTTTATCTTATAAACAAGGTGGCAATTCTCATTTTCTCAATGAAAGTTATTTGAGTGTGTACTTTACATAAGCAGAAATTTCCAATTTGGTTAATATCTTCATAACTCTTTGAACTATGAAATAACTTATATTTAAAAAATTGAAGGACTATTAAAAAATTTATAATTTGAAATAGAGTTTTTATAAAACCAATAGTTTTTGAGCTATAAGCTTTTTTTTGATGGTGGACTGAAATGGGGAATTGATTGTTATTCTCGTTGTTGTACATAGATGTTCCACTTTACTTAATGTTTCTATAATAGTGTATATTATTTCATTTATTATATTTAGTAGAATTTGATGTTATAATTTCACTATGTTCCTACGCCAATATCTATTATTTTGTTTCACGTATCTTAAGAGTTTAAATAACTGTCTCCATCTTCAGATAAAGGATCGAGAAAATCTTTGCAGTGCATTTACTTACGGATTGTGTCATTTTCGAAAAGCTGGAAGCTAAACCTATTAAACTTTTATCAATCTTGTTTAGTCTAGAGTAATTTTTTAATATTTTCTAAAGGGTTCTGCAAGCCAAGGATGGGGTTTATATAGGAAAGGTGGCTGGTATAAACCTTGAAACAAAATTTAACTCTATTCTCGCTTGTGCTGTGACTGCGGGTAAACTCGCGTATGTCAGTGAGTCTCACTGTTTAATTCATATCTATCAATTATTTCAAAAACAATAAAAGTGTAGCATGTAGTGGATCCAGAGAATATTATAAGGGCTAGGGGGCCAAGTAATGTACCAAACTAATTTATTTGATATAGTGCATAATTCAGTACAGCTCCCTATTTAATACTAAAAGTCAATCAAACAAGGCCATATAAAGAGTGTGGTGTGGTGAAAGGGGCGTAGCTAGGGTGGGGGACGTCAGGGAAAACAAATTAATGTTGGGGGCATACACAACCCAAGGACTGACTGTTAATATTACAACTAATCTGCCAAAACATAAAACAAGGTTTATACATTGTTTACAGCTGCCAGCTGATGGTTGGGCCTGATTTGTTCAATCACTATTTTAAAAACTAAATTATTTTTCACTCATTTACTCAAGTCACCTGTTTCGGTGGTCACATGGTCTCAGGCATCACTCTTATGTTCATCTGGACTGCTGATGATAGGGAGATTGCGGTTCGAATCTCAGTCGGGTGGTTTTTACAAAATAGTTTTCCAATCTCCCTCCACGCAAATCCGGGCACACTTCAACTAAGTTCAACCCTCCTAATCCCTAATTAACTAGCGTAAATGGTACATGCGTATGCGTAAGTCTAGTAAAACGCGATGCTAGAAAAACTCAAGTCATCATTTCTCAGATTTTTTTTTAATATCAGGTTTTCTTGTTTACGCCTAATTACCAGGCATACATACAATTTAAAATCTGTATAGTGTTGCTGTATTGAGGAAGCTTCAAATAATAAAATTGTTACAGAACCTTTGAAAATGGTTGCGCTTAGTCCAAAATATGCATACATTATTATTATTTTTTAAAGCTCTTAACAGAAGCTGATGGACTGTAAGCTATTAGAACTTGGGGCAAAAATACCACAAATAGGGAACTCCGAAATAGTATTTCCCCACCACTCCCACCATGGTATAGAATTGTGAACCTGTTGTTCTAATTAAATATGTTAAAATGTAATTATTTAAATCTCTTTCTTACATACATTATAGTATTACTCAGTGTTGTATGGTACACTTTTATCTTCCCAAAGCCATCGTTTTACTTGTGATTAAAATGCTTGAAATATATTTATTATTATTTAATTTCGACTTTATTCAGTTTTGTTGAATCTGAGGATAGGGGTACCGGACCTACAAGTTTCACCCAGAGGAAGCCAGCTAGGCAAATAAATGTATAACTCAAGAAGAATGTTTAGTCTTTATTTCTTTATATTTCATTATTTTAATATAAATTTCAGTATTGTTTACATAATTAAATATCTCTTCTATATTAATTCATTATTATTTTATATAACTATCAAATTTTTCTGCCTACCCCCCTTTTTCATTAATTTATTTTTGTAAGGGTGGTATATTTTGATATCTTGTGCTTTTACGCGGTTTTTCCTTTGTTCGCAAAGTGTTTCTCTCAAAGGTTGACTTGCGTCACCACCGCAGCTCAACTTCTCTGTCTCTTTTCGTGTTTTGCACTCTTTTTCATTAAATGAAATAACCCCGTACTCATCCTAACTTCTGTAACTGTGCGTCTGACCATAATCCACCAAGATCATCCTATCACAACCCCAGGAAGGCCTACTTGGGTTACAGCTTACAGGAGCTTCAGCAGCAGGTAGGATCTCACCAAATATGTCTACTTACGCACACATTTAAATAATTCACTCTCTCAATAAAATTAAAATTATTGGTCCTCCAGCCATGGATGTTTTTAAATACATAAGATAATAAACAATATTAAAAAAATAAAAGCTCTGAACATTTTCATCTCAAAACAACAAAATATAATTAGAATTAAATAATTGCCTTAGAAAAGAAAAACAATTGTTTAGAATATCAGAAAACCCCTCATTTGTGAATTGCCGTCAAGAAAGACCACAATTTAATAATTTGTTCTCGGCGAAACTGATATTCTCTTGTTAATGTGCCACTTAAATAATAACTAGATTGAATTAATTTGTGAAATGTGAACTAAACATTCAATATTAATTGTAATATTATGTGCGCGGTAAAATGCAATGTACCACCCAATTTCTGTTTAAATATGTTTTGTTTTTGTTGTTGAAAATAGTATCACTCCGCACAAACATCAATTGTGAATAGTTTTGGAATGTTTCTTAGTTACTTTTTTAGTTATTCTCCCCCCTTTCTCTCTCAAAATAATACCGCTAGGTCCACTAAGCTCAGGGGGCTGAGGTCAAAAACACTCTTGTCAACATAACAACAAGTTCCTAGAATTGTGTATGGACAGTTTCAAATGACATTTGCTCTCTGTTTTGCTTTATATGCTAATTTAAATATCGATATCAAATGTATTATCAGCATGCTAGTCCCTCCTTTATTGGTTTCCACAAGTGATCCACTAAATGAATCAACAAAATCAAATCACTCTGTTGCGTCCAATATTAGATTGCCCAAATAATTTAAACAATTCTCTGTGAGCCACACAATGGTCAACATATTCGAGTCTATATGGGTCACAATTCATAATAACACGTCTCTAACAGAGGTCGAGAAATTTCAATTACTCTTAACTTCACTAACATCTGAACCACTAAACATAATAAAGTCACTTCCAATCACTGCAGAAAGCTACACAGTTGTTTTGAATTTGCTCAAGAAGAGCTACCACAGCATCCGTTATTTAATTAATCTACACACCGACAATTTAATTGATCTACCCAATATTGAACAAGTGACTGTAAAAAATCTTCGTTCCTTCTTATTAACTTATAATCAGCACTCACAAGCATTATCCGCACTTAATAAAAAGGTTTCCGAGGAAAATATAATTTTTTCAAACATCTTGATGCGTAAAATTATTCAAGAGCTCAGAAAGAAATTCGAAGCTAATCGCACTGGTCCGCGGGTTCTACCAAATGTCAGTGAACTAAAACTTTTTTGGAAACTGAATATACTGTACATGCCTAGAGGTGGCCAATCTATCGCATAAACTGTCACTAAAACCAACGGTAGTGCCAACACACTCATTTTCACGCCCATTAGCACCCAAACCAACTAGGATGGTTCTCTTATCGGAAAATACAATTTCAAATAATCACTGTTCGTTTTGCAAAACCGCTAGAGCATAATATCTATAAATGAACGGATTTTCAATCTGTAACTCCCCCTAAAAATTAATTGCATTTATTAAATCAAATCAATTCTGTGTTAATTGCCTAGGTACTTCACACCGAATCTCAAACTGTCAGTCAAAACATGTGTGTCAACATTGCAATAAACCTCATCACACATTGTTGCATCTTTCTCCCCAATCACCAGATGCAACACAAACACCTGTCTCAAACAACAGTTGACAATTACAGAGATCTCACACTGAGCCGCTGAGAAGCCATCGTGCTGTTGTTCACACGGACACCCCTACTTAGCCAAAGTTGACCGATTCTTGTCAAACTAAACCTTTTGTTGGTCTCTCTTCAACAACTCATCATACTATACTTCTAGCCACAGTTCTAGTACACATTACTACACCCTCCGATAATACACAAATCTCTATCCACTTGGAAAAGACTTGCCTATAGCGCTAGGAACTATATTCGGCTTCGTAGTTATGAGAAGCGCTCCCTCTATTAGTGACGACAACACCCAGCCAGCCTCGTCTAATCTCATTACGTTATTATCAACCACTGGCATTGACCTGCACAACTCACTTCAACAGTTCTGGAAATTAGAGGAAACCCCTCTTTCGCAAGTAGTTACGTGAGATGAAGAAATATGTGACAATCACTCCCACAAGACGCACACTGGGGATAGCACTGGTCGATATGTGCTTCAACTTCCATTCAAGGAACTTAGACCATCTCTTGGTGATTCATCATCTCAAGCAAAACAGCGTTTTAATGCCCTTGAAAATAAATTAAATTCTAAGCCAGCTCTGAAGAATTTCTATGTTGAATTCATGGATGATTATCATAAATCTGGACACATGCAATTATTTACCAACACACTCCAAAATAATTCTCAACATTACTTTCTACCTCACCATGGTGTGAATAAAGAAACAAGTTCTGCCACTAAGTTGCGTGTAGTATTTGACGCAAGGGCCAAAGGCACATCTGGCCTCTCGTTAAATGATGTACTTCACTCAGGCCCGAAATTCCAAAATGATATTTGCGATATTCTTTTAAACTTCAGACGTCATAAAATTGTTTTTAGTGCAGACATTCGCCAAATGTTCAGACAGATTAAAGTACATCCTGACGACCAAAATTATTAATTGATATTTTGACAGGAAAATCCTAATTTGCCTCTCAAAGTGTACCAACTTACCACTGTCACATATGGTGTAACTAGTTCCCCTTATCTTGCAATTAGGACTCTACATCAACTTGTCAGAATATGACACTTGCCATTGTCGGTATGTGATAGGAAAATAGAAGATCTCTAAATTACTTCTATTGAAAATTATATGAATGTTGCATAAAATTTGATTTTGCATTTGTATATTGGTAGCATTTATAAAACCTTTCAAATTAATTACAGATAGAAGCATATACACATTAAAATACATTAAACAAACTATTGATATATGGTGTATTAGTTTAAAAAAAACATACTTCTGGTTATATAGTAGGATAACTTGGATGAGTTTTTATACATTATTATAAAACTATTGTTTGATTAAGACAGAACCCTGCAATTGGAAGATTTAAGTCTTCCTTAACATGTAAAAGGGTAAATCACTGATATGTATTAAACACAATGGAGATACCATCCCATATCAAAGCCTGGTGAAAACTTGAAGCCGAAATGTGGGGGGCTTGCCACGCACCTTGTGCCCACATTTTGGAGAAGCTCATTTGTGCTTTCACTTTTATTTCAGTTCTCTCATCAGTCAGCCTAGAGCTTTTTCATAAAAATCATTGAAACATTTGATAGTTTTTCCAACAACTTATTTGTGCGAGCAAGCCCTTTCTGTTCCTTGTGGTGTTGAAAAGGTGAAACAAAATCGTCTTAGTGTTGAATCAGACTTCAGTTTGATGGTCACTAAAATTGATCCAGATTGCATTGGTATTTTAAAGTGACACAAGCATTTCCATTCCTCACATAAATTATCAATAATATTATAAATGTACAAATATACTACATAGCTTTCTTTTCATTTTTATTGTAATTCTTCTTACATTTATTTAAAAATAAAATTCTAACTAAAAATGTACAAATATAGTAGTCTACCTACATTTATTTAATTTTCATTTATAATGTAATTATTTTTTAATTAAAAAATATTCTGACTATATAAAATAAATCATACGACTAATTTATTCCTATAGTTTACTATAAATTTTGACTTTAACTTTTTTCTTAAAGAATTTTTCCCAAATCAAGGGGTCCGCAAATTAGCTGTTCCCTGGCTAGAGGGCCCGCATGAATAGTGAGTTTGTGAACCACTCTGCTAAAACATTTGGAATAGACAAATATTTTTTCGAGCTGAGTCTCCTCCAACGGTACCACAACCTCAGGCTCTGTGGAGATTTCGTGAAGGTAGTACGGGCATTGGGCAATCCACATTGAGAATTTCAATGCGCTTTTAATATAGCTATCCACAGTCGTCACAGACACTTTGCACGGGTGATAAGTGTGACCAGCGTCGGTTTATCAGTCTGGTTTTAGTTTGATACAAATACTTCCTTTCATGAAGACCTCGTAATGTGAGTTTTTCATGGTCAACTTCATCATTTCCGTTAAGTGTAATATTGGATAGCGAAACCCACGCATTCATATTTATAGTCAGGGGTATTATTAATGTTTTAAATTAAGGGATTTTTTTACAACTGATTACTAGTAACATATTTAAATAAATCAACAAATACCCGGTTTCCTAATTTAATGATAAAACATGTTGTTACAATCTCCCCTTCTACGATAATCAAGGTAGGACAGTCAACGTACTAAATTACATTATCTGGGTCCTAGACATTAATGAATAAAGTCTAAATTAGGACGTGAATCATGGTAAGGTGAACACTAAAAATGTAATAAATGTTGTAAGATTAAACTAAATAAATTGAATTTTTAATTAATTCCTTACGTTTTAATATGTGCGTAACGAAAACCAACCAGGTTTAAACAAATACACCTGAAAATTTAATAAACCATAAACGTTATAAAGAATTTATAGAAGAGAATTTTTTTTAGAAAATTGTTGGATTAATATTTTAACACACACACACACACACATTAGTAAGGATGTTATTATTGTAATCCCATCAATATATATATTTTTTTCGAATGAAAACTTTTTTACGAGTCAGTATTTTAAATATAATGATATGATTTACAAATGTATACATCATATATATTCTTATTTTGAAGGCTTTATCTGCAAGAGCTAATAAAAAAAATCGATGATGGGGGTGGTGGGTGGGGCTGTTGCTCTATAATCTAGATCTTAGCCATTTTACCTTATCTAATCTCTGCCTTTCTGGATTATGGAGGAATCTGTTTCTGTGGTGGGGACACCGTTAAGGCGAATTCGGTTATCCCCAGATGATAGGATGATACGCGAGAAAGATGATGGTGGAAAGCAGAGAGGATCTACAGTTTAAAGCCTAGTACACACTAGGAAACATTGTTTGCCAACATGTTTAGAAACAGTTGGCCAACAGTTGGGTAACATTCTTTCATGTTTTCTCTTTGTGTTTCCCAGCGGGGAAAACCTGTTTCCCGTGATCCAATTCAAATGGGTTACAAGAAACAATGTTTGCTAGTATGGACGTGTGTTGGCCAACATCTGACAACAAACAACGTGGGCTAGTAGGTGAGATTGCTGATCTAAGTCTTGTCTCTTTTCACTATCCCGGGACCAACCGTTTGTAAAATAACATAGAAATCTGTAGGAGACTTGTGAGTGAAGTTTCTAAAACTACTGCCGTCTTTGAGCTTCAGTTCTGTCAGAAGCTTATTTGTATGGTACGAACCATTTTGAAGCACTTTACGAACCCAACACAGTTTTCTTCTTCTCTATCTTCTTAAACAGCTCATAACTACATACAAAACACAAGCCACAGCAGCAGCATCCTCAACAGACATCTTTCACTCGACTGGACTCTGTACAGGAAACAAATGTTTCAACATTGTAGTCTGGACGCGAAACAATGTTTCTTTAATGTCAGACAACAGTTGTGAAACAGTGGGAAACAGTTGGCCAACTGTGAAACAGTTGGGAAACAGTTGGCCAACTGTGAAACAGTTGGGAAACAGTTGGCAACAATGTTTCCAAGTGCGTACTAAGCTTAACGTGGGTTCCAAACCACGGTGGGAGCCTGGCATTCCACATATTCACAAAGCGTGAAAGCACACACTTTACCAGAGGTGAATTAAGGGTTTGGTAATCAGATAAATCTGTACCGGGACCGGGATTTGAGCTCAGGACCATTACCACAGAGGTTTGACACCTTACCCCTAGACCACCAGGTCCCCCAAATTATTTGATGGTTTTAAATACATTTCAACTACTCGTAGTAAGGGATGGAAGTTAAACTAACATCACGGAGTCAAACGTCCATACAATTTAAAATATCACATCTATACACATTTATTTTCCCTGGAAACGTACACTTTTTGGAAGATAAAATTAATGTTGTTGTCATATTTTGTATATATCTCACTTGGTGTTTATTAAACTGGATCACTTGAAACAGAATTTAAAGTTGTAGTTTTGTTTATAGCTGTTATGAAAACAAATTATCGGCGAGAATGAAACAGACCAAATCCAATATAGTCTCTTAAAAAATTTACATAGACATTGATCGATATATTCAATAAGCAATTTAGTAAAGTACTGTATATTTGAACTATTAATTGACTTTTCAACGATGGTTATAAACATTTTAAAATAATTATTTTAATGGGCAGTTAAATAAATAAAATAATACATTATCTATATTTATCTTGTCACACTTAAGAAATAAAATATAAATATAACCATTAATAATTAGAGTTGAAGAAGAATAACACGTATGGCTAGTAGACAAAAACATTATTTAAAAGCATATTTAAAATATTTTGAAAATTTTACATATCATTCTAAACTAATTATGCAAAAAAAAAAAAAAGAGATAAAAACAGATTTAGATAGTTAGGAGATATATATGTTTAGTATTACAATTTCACAAAAACTATGAATCTTGCATATTCGAAAATAATAGTACTCAGCCAAAAGTCTTAGAATTAGCTAGGTGCATAAACGATAGAAATCCTTTATTAGTCGTGAT
>JAVRXN010000009.1:18079763-18255927 GCA_033556935.1 Timema podura
GTTACAACATTTAGCCACTTCTTACGTGGCCTATTATTCCCTTTTGATCCATACACTCTACCTATATACACTTGCTTCGTCACTCAATCTATACTCATCCTCTTAAAATGCCCAAACCATCGTAGGATGCTTAAAACCTATTGACCTACTGGATTCCTATTCAAACGTCACTTCTTCAGCACCCATTCACTACTTTCTCTGTCCATACGAGGTTTTCCACATACCTTTCTTAGATATCTCATTCCAACCGCATTCTCACTCCAACCGCATTCACCTTCCACCCGTGTTTTGCCTATCAGATTATTCGGCCCAGATACATAAATAATTCACGTGTTCTAGCAGTTTTCCATTTATACTAAGTTGACAATCACTTCCTGATCCGTCCTTATCAAAAGCTATAACCTTATTTTTGTAGACACTTATACGAAGATCCATTCGGTCTAAATTGTCACATTTAAAAGATTGTATGCATTCTGTAAGTCACTTTCATTCTCAGTATTTAATAATGTATCAGCTGCACATAGTAGCACTCTCATATTCACATTGTCCATCTATGCACACATCGTGTCCTCACAAGAATCCCTAATACATTTATCCATGACTATATTAAACAGCCAGGGAGATATAGTACAACCTTGTCTAATACCCTGTTCAATATCAAATCATTCGCTCAACGCTCCATCCATCCTAACGCATGCTTTACTTCCATAATACACCACACCACACCACCATAATTGCATTAACTAACCTAGTATTCACATTATACTCTCTCCAAACATTCCATAACATATTCTTATTTACATGATCGTACGCTGTTTTTAGAGGAATAATTTGCTTAACACACTTTCTTCCTTACTGCCATACATTTATCAATCAGTTATTTCAATGCAAATATCTGGTCCACGCAACATCTACCTGGTATGAAACCACATTGCAAACCTTAAATCTTGTCCAGAGTTATTTCACACAAACTTCCAATTAATACTCTCCCAAAAACTTTGGCCGGAATAATCAATAAACCTACTGCCCTATACATTCACCCTTATTGCCTTTGCTACTATACAAATGAACAACGACAGCATTATTCCAGTTATTAGGAACATTTGACATCCCAGCACACACATTGAGCAACTCACACAATCTTGCAATTAGTACCATGCTCCCCTCTCCCCTACACTTAATTATTTAACTTGTGATCCCAAATATGTATGCGGCTTTGCCATTCCTTTGCACTTTCATAGCTTTTAACAGGTCAGCCTCGTTGATTATTGTACTCATCATAACAGTTTTAATATTTTCATATTTCTCTGTTTTCACTAAACAGTTGCTCAAAATACTCCCCCCATTAAGCTTTTATACAGTTTTCATCTCAGATCATCTCACCATGTTCGCTCTAAATGCCATATATCTTTTCTTGCACTCCGTGTTAAGTTATCGTTACCCGCTTCAAAACAGATTCTCATTTTCTTCAAAATCATACCACATTTGTCTCCTTCTTTTAATTTCATTATTTACTCCTTACTCTTCTTTAATTCTTTCTTTGCATTCACCTTTTTCTCCTTGTATGTGTCCCACAACTTATTATGTTCTGTTTCAGTTTTACAGCACTCATTCATATGCGTATTTCTTTTCTCTCACAGCTTCTTTCAACTGTTCATTCCACCATGCCTGCCTTCTTAAGTTTAACACCACCGCATATCCACACACATATATTTCACGCACTCAACTATGACCTCACTTTTTCTGTTCCATGATCTTTCTATAACATTAAAATGTATTTTGACATCCCATTAATGCTCTTGTAAAATTAATGTTTCACCCTGTAATATTTTGTAGTTCACTCCCTACATTCTACAACTTTACAATTTTCCTATTACTTGCTTAACACACTTGCGCTTCTACCTCAAAAAATTCCAACCTAATTCAGCAATTGAGATCCCTAGGAAGTTATCCTTTCCCTATTAAGCTCCACTCATAGCTGTAGTAGTCTTTACTAATCTTCTAATTCTCTCATACACCACATAATCTATCATCGTTCTCATATTGCCCCTTTTTCATGTATACAAGTTAATATCCTTTTGCTTAAACCATATGTTCGACACAAATAAACCTTTTTATAAACACAGACTCACTATCTCATTACCATTACTGTTCACCCTGGCATCACCAAACCTTATAAATATTCTCTCTCTCTGAATTATTTCTTTATTTACCCACCCATCCACTAATATTTCCCTACAAAAACAAGATAATTCTTTTAACCGGATCACATGCATTCAAGACGTCATTGAGATTATTTCCAAACGCCACTCCCATATTCTCATTCTCACCCTCTACTAGACCATGACCAGCAACCAACATAATTCTACGAATAACTATTTTCATACGTACCCATAGAAGTACAAATAACACCAACGCATTACTTGTCAAAAACAGCTTAGCTGTTGGGATAAGGATTAAGCCTACTCCCATAATTCCCCTTGCCCAAATATCCACACCCATCCACAGTGCCAGGCTATCATTACTCTTCATCATAACATCTTTTCCTTTCCGCTTGGTTTCACATGCACACATAATATTATTTTTTCTTCTGATTATTTCCTTAACAGTTCATTCTCTTTATCACACACTTCTCTAAAATTCCACTTTCCAATAGTCCACTTTCTTGCCAGATTGTCAACAGTTGGGCTCTTCAGTTTTAACCTCAGCTGTCCGCCTGCCCATCATAGCTTTGGTCATCCGAGGCTAATATTGTACACTTTATTTCATTTTATAAATATCCTTGGTAACGAGGGGTTGACGAATAGCCTCAAAAAGATTTATAAATCTACTTGGCAATAAGGATTATCCCAATATCCACAAAATATTTATAAATCTCTTTGTTAACGAGTAATTTGAAAATATCCACAAAACTCTTATAAATATCCTTGGCAATGAGGTACATGCAAATATATATATATATATATATATATAATATATATATATATATATATATATATATATATATATATATAATATATATAATATATATATTATATATTAATATATATATAAGCCTCCTTGTAAACGAGGAATTTGAAATATCTATAAAACTTTTGTAAATATTTTGTCAATGAGGGTTTTGAAAAGATATACTAAACACACACTCTTTGATTAAGATGAGTTTGTTAATATCAATAAAACATTTATAAATCTCCTTGTTAACGAGTAATTTGAAAATATCCACAAAACGTTTATAAATCTCCTTGTCAATGAGACGTTCACGTTCAACAACTTAGCTGCTAGCCAACGAGGATTTTTAAAATATCATTAAAACATTTATAAATAAGTTTGACAACGTAGATTTTGAAAGATAAAAATAAAACATTTACAAAATTAAAGACATAAGACAAAAAAAATTAATTTGAATTTTTTTAAAAAATATTTATAGCTAGGAGGTTGAAGTCACAGATGTACCAATGATAATAATCAAGTTTTGTCGTCAGATATTTCTATTTTATTAGTTTTAACTATCGCCAATAGGCAGGAGATAGTTCACCCCTCAATTTTATAATATTTAGATTCAATTCTAATGGACCTCCCTTTCAATAGTTTATGTCTTAAAGTTAATTTATTTTTATATTTTTTATTTATGGCTATGCAAAATATAAGTTTTATACCATACCAAAAAGTGTTTTTATTTTAGTTTTAGAATATACAGCTCTCCCCATTTCACAACCCCTATCTTAAAGCTTTAAATAAAACGCTTATGGTGATCCTATATCTCTATATTTCTACAAAATTTCACACTTTTACCACACTCAAATGTGTTTCTTTCCCGTTAGTTTGGAAACTCTGAAACGCCCTTTTTCTCTAGCTTTCTAATATGAATTCTACATTTTAAAGTTTGTGTGAATATCCAAGGCAGCCACCTCTATGATCCTATTAATTTAAAAAAATCAGCTAGTATTTTTTATTATTCGTGTACATTTATCTGGGGTTATTTGGGGTTGTCCCTCTAACTGTCATCATAATGTCATATTTTCAGTTTATTTAGAAGTATTCTATACATTTCTGGACACACTATACACACATACACCGCTATTCTGTTTATATAAATAAAAATAGTTACTAACATTTTTTATCAAGTCGCTAATCAGATATTTATCTTAAAAACGTTGTGGCTTTTTGTACTCACCATTGTAGATAGTTCTGTCGCTGCTACGCATAAAACAAAAAGCGAACTTATGTTAATGAAATTGAATATAAAAAGGTGAATGTTGGAATCAGTACACATAAAGAAGAAAGTATATAGGTCAAGCAATATCTCAATAAAAATGGTGGTAAATAGAATCACCAGACGTTGACCATAGCAGGTGTTGAGGAGCTCCACGGTGCGACAGAGATGAACATACAGGAGACGCACTTGTTCCAGCAGCTGTTCATTATGAACACTGTGTCTCAGAAGAATACGAGTGTTCCTGAATCTTGTCTTCAGTAGATAACAAAATGCAGTAAACAGGCTTATTGATAATATGCGTGGATAGATAGTAAAAGAGCTAGAGAACATACAAAATATTTTTTTGACCAGATGATAGCCTAATGGATTTGTTAAGTAATAGAAATAACTGACTAGCATCATGAAAAATAAAATTCCAAAACGCAAAAAATAAACTATTCTGCTTTTTTCAAAACTAAATAGTATACAACTAGGAAGTTTCTTAATAATTATCTTTTGTTTTAACTCAAACAGTTCAAAAAATTTAAGAATCATCGGTAGGTATTTGTCAGAATAGATAATGGTACCTAATAATAAAATAAATTTAAAGTAGTGTAAAAACAATATAAAATGCTGCCAGGTAGTTAATATAACTACATAGTTGATAGTTAGTACCAAGAGATGAATTCCTATCATTCCAAAGACGTCCACAGAAAACCAACGGTGACGTACAAGAAGACCATCATTTTGCCAAATGTTCTGGATAGATATTGAAGCTAAAAGTTTTCCAAGGATCACCAAATGTTTCACTGAAGAAAAGAATGATTCATTTTGAAACTCAACAGGTAATATCTTTCGACTTTTATTAAATACACCTAATTTCTGAATTTGTTCTTGCATAGTTGAGAAGCCGCAGACCCTTATCGCGAGTCCACTTTATTCACTAAAATATATATAACTGTAATGTTGTAGCACACACATACACAAATACTTGAACAAATAATTTGGTAAAGTATATTTTAACGATCACCATTTTATGAAGCGTTAATGCATTCACCAATATTTTAAAGACAAATCGATATAAATATTCACAGGTACGAAAATATTTACTTAGCCCCATGCAATCTAGCTAATGCATGTAATGGACTTTGGCTGTCCCATTACAAAATCTAATAAACTGAAATATCTAACAATAAATATAAACGCTGGAAATTAAGCATTATTTTATAATTTGAATTGCAAGTTTTTAATATCAAGACAGTTGAACTTTTTCAGTTTATTTGTAATAACATAGTGTTCTTTATGTTGATTTTGCTTAAATATTTTCACTAGACTACTTTAAATTCTAAAACCATTATTATGATTATTAAAATAAAATAATTACTAGACAATTAAGCTTGTATCATTAATTAATGGTGGAGGTTTAATATTCCTTTGTTTTTAAATTGAGTGTATTAATTGTCCCAGATAAACCAAGCGTACCAAGCGTATAAAGCAGTGATGGGCAAACTTTTCAGGGAATGGGCCACATTGGTAGCGTCACAATGTGTGGAATAGTTTTATACGGCTCTAAGTAAGATATCACACATTTAAAAAAATCTTCAGAATTAAAATTTAAATTATTTAACTTGTCAGAACTTTCAGCTTCATTTTGGTGAAAACAATATTTAAAAATATCTTCTTAAATAAATTGATATTTCTAAACGTCTTTAATTCTCCTCAGTTCTCCTTAAGAATGAGGTTTACTTGCAAATAACATTGAAATGACCTTCAAATTTAAAGGCAACTTGTAAATGGTGGTTAGGTAGTTTCTTCCTTGAAAGGTCTCAGACACCCTAGGTTTGTGGACAACTGAAAAGAAAGAGAGTAAATGAGTTGGGTGGGGAAGTTGAAATTTGGCATTGTGCTACAGCCTATTAGTTTCGCGGAAATACCTGAAATATATTTCCTTTTCTTGAGGATTGTATTTCTACCTACATGTCAACTTCCCGTAAAAGAAAAGAGTAATATTTATTTTAGATATTCATTCATTTAAATTTCTCCAAATATAATTCATATTTAAAATAATGTAATGACAATAGGTAGGTATCAAAAAATAAAAAAAAAATTGGCGTGGTTACGGAACTAGTGATGCATTTATTCATTAAAGTATTGAATTTAATGTAACAAACATGAATAATATATTTTTATTTGATACATTTTGCTATGCATTTAAATAACTTCCAAAACTAACCACAAACACACATGTTTGTTTATAAAGTACAAATAATTCTAAACGCACTATTAAAGTAGAATATTACTTGTAATTAATTAATTAAAAATATATATTTCTTTTTTGTTTAATATTTCAAATGACAGGTTCAATTTGACATGTTTATATTCCAGTTTGATACTTTACCAAAAGTAAAATTCCGCTAAAATTGAATGAACAACCGTATTTTTGTGTTTTTTCTTCCAAATTTGTACTCAATAGTTCGAACCTTTTTGAACTCAAAATATCCATAAAATCTAATGGTTACATTTTAATATTCATTGCACACAATTTTTTTTAACAGTTTGCTCCTATAAATTAGTAGCTTTTTTCTATGAACTCCTAAACATAGCAAAAATAGCCGTTAACACTTGAATTGTAACCACTATTGAATTGATGAACCAAATTTAGTTTAGACAAGAGACACCTTTTATTTGATCAAAATAATTGATCATATTGGACCAAAAACAGCCTGTTTGGTCGAGTCATTTTAAATGTACCATATGTATATAATTTATACTCCGATCAATAGGCATGTGGACTAAATATCGGGTTCTGGTTTTCTGGTGACAGTGAGGTCAAGGTTCGAATTCCAGATAGATGCAATGAGAGTGTTTCCAAAATTGTTTCCCACTTTCCCTCCACGCAAATGTAAGTATATTTAATTTAAATTTCACCTTTATCTCCAACTACTCAACTAGCGATATTAAATTCGGATAGCCTGAGCGGGTGTTATCTAGGTGTTTTGTACTCTTGGTTTGACCCTCAATATAGTTCAGTTAGGGCAGATATAATTTACAAACAATGCATATTACTACCCTTTCGGAATACCCCCACATGTACACTGATAGAATAGGGATGAGAAAGATAGAATTTAGAGAAAGTTTACTTGAATTTTTGTAGGGGAAGAGAGGAAAATCATTTATGACTAGCTACCTCAATACAACCGCTGGGATTAAAACCCTTCCTCTCTGTTACCGACAAGCCAGCCAAGAGGAGACTGACACTTTTTACCACGCGATAAGTGGTGTGAATTGTAAGGGCCATTCTTAATTGTTTTTAATTTTCTTAAAAATTATTTGCTTGTGTATTTTCTCTAATCTTCCCTTCTCTACGGACATTATCTTTTGAGTTTCTCAACACTTTTTAAAATTCAAACCTCTCTGCTTTTTTTTTTTTTTGTGATCAGAAGGATGGTTTCTCCCATTCTTTTTCACCATTTTGAAAAAAAAAAGCGCAACAAATTATAGTACTACCTATTCCAACCAATACAGCACTAGCACCTGACGAACTTTGTGTCGGTGCTGGCTTGTTAGAAACTTTTCAGGTCTTAAAAGAGTATTGAAAGATAACCGAGCCCTCCCCCTTCTCTCCTTCTGTAACCAGCCAAGCGTACTTAATGAGGTTTTGACAAGAAAAGAATGGAGGTAAAGTGACCTATCTCCAATTTAATATTAAGTCGAAAAGGCATGAAAATGGTATTTTTGGGTTTATTCAGTTTTTTTCATATATAAACACCCAATTATAATTGTACTGTTGCAAGCGTAAACTAGTTGCGATAATAAATGCCTAGTTAAAAATTTTAATTTTTTTCTCAATTAATAGTTTGAAGCTCAAACACATTTATTCATTTATATCTAATTTTTTATCTAATTATTACATGGTTTTATTAAATTTTGAGTCTGGCACTATCGTTTTGCATATTGATACCTTAAATTTGACACAATAAATATTTTATTATCTTTCATGATATTTGAGATATCATCAGAATAAGAATAACCTTTGGGTAAATGGGTGAAATGCGGGTTGCGGGCTGCCCCTTCAACTGTAAAGCTCCTTCTTAACAAATAATTGCAGTTTACAGCCAGACCCTTGGTAAAAAAATAAATAAAGGGTCCATTGTGTTTCAAGTTTTCTTTGTAATGTGCAGTTTGGGTGGCAGGATTATGTTACTTATTGACTATTGGGGAGGGGTTAGAGACGGGGGAGGGCGCTACCTGTAGCTTGCTCGGTGAACGCCAGCCGACAGGTTAACTCGAGGAGCTCATATTTTGTATCTGCGTTCTAGTACATTCGAGTTTTAAGTGAGTCGTTTAAAAAAGGCTCACTTAATTGCGCTGTAGTCACTGGTGATCACACCTAGCGATCCCAACGTTGAAGGAGTAAAGCCTCGAAAAAGAGCGCAGCACGTTTAACCTAGCGGTTGTGGATCTATTCTTTCCTTGTTTGTGAACTAGGTGCACCGGAGAGGTACGATGGGGCATGCGACTGCGCCTCCCTTGTCAAACTCATTCGCTTATCGAAGTTTTAAAATATTTGTTATTGTTTGTTTTTTGTTTGTTTGTTGTTCTTATTGTTCCCCTTCTGGGTTACAACATTATATCTGTTCATTTATTTATACTCTTATTTACAATAAAATATAAATTATTTTAAAACTATTTTTACTTATGATCTTTTCTTTAGCATATTCAAACCCTTGCATATCCTCCTACCCTAGTTTTTATTTGTTAATTTCACCCTTCCTTTTACTGTCTAGTGAAATGGGGGCGTTTCAGCACATAGTACTATACACTTTATAAAATATGACCGCTCTACTTAAAATAGGACACCACATGGTTACAAACGCCCAATAATTATCATGAGACATTGTGATTAAGGGAAATTATTTGATTTTCTCTAGAACTTTTCAGATGCCTAATTTTTCTCTCATAGGATGGAGCAGTTACCCTACTAACCTTTTACACCCCCTGATTCAACGGCACAAAATGTAATTAAATCATGTTTAAAATGAACGGTTAATATTTTCAATTTCAAATTTAAAATGATAAAAATATAATTATGACGCCCTACTTTATATGTACGACAGTCCCGAATATTGCTTTGAGGACTACAAACCTATATTGCTTCAAATCCCTGCTATTCAGTCATAGTTTTAAGAATAAAGAAGGTGTGGTTAGAATAATTTGATTTCACTACAAATTGAATTTAGGATCTAGTTTACTAAATATCAGCCCTTCAACTTGTGTTAAACCTAATTTGAGGACCGAATGAACTCTGCTCTTGCAATAGACTAGAATGCCTATGATGGGGAGATCAAGGCTCGAATCTCGGTTGGCTGTACTGAGGATGATTTTACAAAATCGTTTTCCACCCTCTCGCTCTCCACGCAAATGTGGGTATTCTTCGTCTAAATATAACCTTATTAATTCTTAAAACCATTAGCGTAATTAGTACATAAGCGTAAAACCTGAACGAGTAGCTAAACGCTGTGCTAAAAAAAACTTGTGTTAAGAACTATAAGAAATCATAATGCATGTACTGGATTAGATGTCATTCATAATGTATATGCAATCTGCTATTTTTAAAAGGATCACACACATAATTGTCCCTATATTATTAACAATAGCTATGATATAGCCAATAATATAGGGCTATTGAATTGTCCGTTAGGTTAAGACTGTTACCTTTCAGGGTAAAAAGAGTTTTAAGGTAAGAGTCCACTTGTCCGCATCGCAAGAGTCAGATTTATTTAGTGTAGTGCCCCCACTATATTCGAAGCATACGGATTTCCAAACAATAATCATCACTGTCCTAATATCTATATAGACATCACTGGCACGGGTAGTCGTTAAGATAAAGCTAACATATTTTAAAATTAATATTAATCTAACAGTTGATGCTATTGTAAGTAGTCTAATTTGACTTTAAAGTATTTTTCTGATAAAAATGTTCTTTGTTTTATTTAAATATTTTATTCTTTGATTTTAAACTCATCACAGCTATTTTGAAAAATATATTTTCTAGATTTTATTCGTGAGTACTATGCAACTAGTGATGTGAGGGTAAATAGTAACTGACTCACACGCGGTAGTTCGCGAACTGGTGGAGGACTAAACTACAAGATGTAGGTCGGTCGCGAAAGATGAAATTCACCAAAGACTGACCACAAGAAGTAATTCACGAATGACTGAACCACAAGAAGTAGTTCACGAATGACTGAACCACAAGAAGTAATTCACGAATGACTGAACCAAAAGAAGTAGTTAACGAATGACAACCACAATAAAAGCTCGTGAACGATTTAAACCACAAGAAGTAGTCACGAATGATAACCACAAGAAGTAGTTGTGAATGACTGAACCACAAGAAGTAGTTCACGAATGACAACCACAAAAATAGCTCATGAACGACTGAACCACTATAGTAGTTCACAAACGATTGAACCACAACAAGTAGTTCGTGAACGACTGAACCATAAGAAGTAGTTCACTATCTATTTAGCTATATAAATGAACTGCTCATTTCAGTGAACTAAATCACTTTGAACTGTTCCCAACAGTTAACTGTACTGCTCATCTCTAAGCTAGAGAGAGATAATAAAGCTGGGAATTCTGAATGCGAATGACTTGAATGTCGGGGAGTGCATCCACTGGTCCGTATTGTAGCATCGGATTTTAGTATCCCTCACGGAATTCCATCGCCATTGCCAATGTCCACTGCGTACGATGCTGATTGGTGGACACAGTTTCATTAAACATAATGTAAAGAATTCAAAAATCCGTTTCGTGCGATGTGGACCAGTGGACGCATACCTTTAGGTGATGACCCCCAACAAGAAGAAAGCTGAACTACTTTATTTTATAACTAAAAGTAGGAATTCAGTGACTTCAATTACAATGTATACTACTCTAGTGCTTTTCCTTGAGTATTTCACTTCTGGGGTATTTGAATTTTCTCTACGGAGTAAATGTAGACTACATTTATATTAAAGTAATAAGTTAAGGAGAAAACAGTGCTAAATATACTCCTACTCTCCAGTAGGAATATATTTGAGAGTATTCTAAATAAAGTGTCATTGTGAACACTTGAGTGAACTTTATTGTAAGAAACATTAATTATTTGGACTATGTGGATTATTTATTGATAGGACAAGATGAACGTGAACCATTAGTACGTATATATCTGGACAGGGGTGCAACCAGGATTTTAAGCTGGGGGGGGGGGGGAGGCTTTTTACATAATAATTTTCAGAATTGCACCACTATATATTTCAATTACTGTAATATTTGGAAATTTGATCCGAAGTAGGGGATATAAAAGATAGAGAATCAGTGATGTCCCCTAAAAGGTAGGGGCTGGGGGTTTGTCCCCTGGGAAATTTTTTTATTTCAAAGGATGCAAATGGTAATATTTAAGCTAATTTGTACCAAAATCGGATTCTCGGCCTACCCTCTGTCACTGTGTACGCCATTGGTTAAAAGGTCTGTGTTTACACATTCTTCTTCACACCCAGGATTTGCAGTTGGTAGGGTTTGGGAACATTTGATAACATCCACTGCCCCTTTCCCTCTTCCTGATACAATACTGTTTAGATAATTGCTCTAAAATAATAATTGCAACTTCAAAACGTTATGTACTAAAAGTAAATAATTCAAACTTTTATAGAAAATATTATGGTATCACAGAGCCATTTTCATTTACGCGCAAATTTACAGTAAAATTAAAAATCAACAGAAAAATGTATTCCTTTGAAAACCCCTAACTAGTGCTCAAAATTGTTTGTTTTATATTAAATATAATTGATTAATTGACAGAACATGGTGCTGATCATATTTTTGTAATGTTCTTAATTTTCTGGGAAAGGGCCTTAAGCTGGGTGGGGTGGGGGGAGGTTCAGGCCCCAAATCCCACCTTGCGGTTGCGCCCCTGTCTCTGGATAGGAGAGACCTATTTGAGGTCTATTCAGAGAGTGAGTTCAGAGAACCGTTTGGTTTTCATTGAAATTCTGTGTTGTATCTTCTTGAAAATTTAAATTAAATTGTAGCTCAATATATTGTAAAGATCACACTCCCTACGAAATACACTAAAAATTATTACATTTACTGATAATTTCTCACAAATGAATATTTTAGTTTGAAATCAGTTCATGTTAATCAGGATGTCTACTGGGTCACGAAAGTCACGAAAGTCACGAAAAAGTGAATAATTGCAAAAAAGGTCACGAAAGTCCCTGAAAAGTCACGAATCTTCAATATTTTACTCAAAAGTCACGAAAATATTGTTGTTTGAATTTCCCGCACAAGGTAACAACACAAAAAGGTCGAATGTCAAGTTACTCACTACCCATGATGCCATGCGCTAACCACCTGATTTTTTTTACCATTATACCAAAGACAAGGTTAACGTCCGCCATCTAGTTAAAGTTTAATGTTGCGTGTGGGTGCATTATGCCTATTTATGCATTATATAATGTTCAATCGTTTACCGAAGAAATTTTGTGGTCATAAAAGGTCACCAAAAAGTCACTAATTTTGGTTTGTCCAACTCAGTAGACACCATGTTAATATAATTTGACGACTAAATTATCGAGTTACTGTATAATTTATCTTAATAAGCCAGCTCGTATAGGCCTACATCATTGTGTACTAGTAGTTCTGTGAACAGTAGGCCTAAATCTCACTCCCTCAATGGGTTTGGTGAAACTTTACTTTGGCCTTGAAGATGAAGATATCTCAAAGCTTCTCCATGGATTTCAAGTAGATATATATTTTTTTAGTGAACAATTTAGACATAAAACAAATTAATACTATACTCAACAGTACATTATATTCATGGAGAATAGCCAGTGCTCACATGGCTTAAAACATTAGTATAGGCATAGATGACAAAATTAAAAAAGTACTTCCTAGGTATTCGATCGATTGCTTGGATTCAAATCGATTGTTAAATTCAAATTACTTGAAATGAATTAATAGAAAAATGACATTTTAGCGGCCGTCATATAGAAATGGATGGTAAGATTGAAGTAATATATATGGTACATTATATGCGCTATTTGGCCTAATTTCAAAGATTGTTTCTGCAAAATTTGGTTAAAATTGGTCCACGCGTTTGGCAGTTATCACGGTACAAATAGACATACACATTTTAAGCAGCCACCATTTTGAAATGTATAAATATTTCTAAATATCATGTACACCTCGTTTAACCTGAAAGGTAGCAAGATTAATTGGCATGGTTCCACTATAATGTAGCCTAAACGATAGGGCCATGGTGTAGCCCAACAAGGTAAGTCTACCTTTCAGGTTAAACGAAGTGTATATAGGCCCTACGTTGTTTAGCGTAGATCTAAATAATGTACCTGTCCAAATTAATTAAAGCTGGTCCACGAATTTGACAGTAATCGTGGAACAAAGATGTACAAACAGACTGAGAGATTTCCAAATGGTCAAGTAAAAATAGATCATCACTATGCTGGGTAAATAATTGTTACTAATAAACTAGTTCATTTGCTACATTTTTCATTATTTATATTATATAGAAAACGTTATAAGCACGTTTTGTTCTTATAAAATAGAAGAAAAGCAATAGTATCATCACATAATCAATGAAAACAACATTAACTACAGGGAGCTGCCGTACACAATAATAGCTTTAATTGATGTATAACAAACATGAGCGCAGGAATAAAAATGAATGGTTCCTGGTTCAAATCTCTTGTCCAGATGTCATTTTTAAACATAGGATGTTTTTGATAGATTTTATGGATCTATTTTGAATTTAATTAAGTCAATATTGGCTCCAGCTATTTAGTGATTTGAAAATTTTATTTCTAACTTTTTACAACCTTTAAATCATCTGTTTGTACTATATTGGGCTATATTTTAACTACTTTAATGCGGTAGGATTAATAAAAGTAGAATTTTAATTAAATATAACCTAATTTCAATAGTGAGAAAGTATAAAACGTTTAGGAAAAATTACATGAGGCCATAATAATATAACTTGAACCATGAATTCCAGATTACCCGTAATTTACTACGATAGGTTGGTAATAAATAAACAGTAGAGCTTGATGATTACATATTTAATTTATGTAATGATATTAAAATATTAGCAGCCCAAAATATGCAGTAATTATATATAATATATAAAAAAGTTTAGCATAAATAATACATATTATTTAATACTCACCATTTGGTAAAGTTCTGTAGCAGCAGCGCAAATAACATAAAGCGAACTTATGTTTATAAAATTGAATATAAAAAGGCTAGTGCTGGAATCAGTACACATAAAGAAGAACTTATATAGGTCGAGCAATATCTCAATAAAAATGGTGGTAAATAGAATCACCAGACGTTGACCATAGCAGGTGTTGAGGAGCTCCACGGTGCGACAGAGATGAACATACAGGAGACGTACTTGTTCCAGCAGCTGTTCATTATGAACACTGTGTCTCAGAAGAACACAAATGTTCCTGAATCTTATCTTCAGTAGATAACAAAGTGCTGTGAACATACTAATCGATATGATGCGCACATATAAAGGAAAAGATTGAGAAAATATTATTAATATGGTTTTCACCAAACAAACATCTTCTGTCTTTCTACTGAAAAAGAAAAAAAAAATAAGCATTTCTACAAAAAGTAACACAAAAAGTATATAATTAACTACCTTGCTTTTTTCAAAGATAACAAAGGTATTCCTTAAAACATTTCTTTGAATTATCTTCTTTTTTATCTCGAAATTCTCAAAATATTGAATAATTATCGGTAGGTACTTGTCAGAATATATACAGTTACCTAGCATCAATATATATAGAAAGTGATTTAATGGCATTGTTAAATTATTGTTGACACTTATCACTCTGATAAAGCTGCTAATCTGCGAAAACAGATTAATTCCTATCATCGTAAAAACATCCACAGAAAGCCAACGGTGTCGAACAAGAAGGCCGTCCTTTTGCAACACATTTTGGATGGAGAGAGATGCTAAAAGTTTTCCGAGGATCACTAATGGTTGTAGTGAAGAATAGAATGTTTCATCTTGAATTTTGATAGGTATCATTTTTCTCCCTTTAATAACTATACAGAGCTTTTGAAATAATTTTCCCGCTATGGTAGACATAGAACCGTTTACCATAAGTCCTTGTAATCTACTGAATTTAAAACTCGTTCATGGCATACAACCAAATAAATAGTTGTTGTATCTGATCATACCAAGCCATGTCAGATTATTTGACATACGCATTTATCAATAGTTTGTATAGCAATCCAATTTGTTAAAGTACTTGTGTAACAAAGATCGGCGTAACAAAGATCGACAAATGCTTTTACATAATTGGAAGATGAATCAATAGACATATCCTGAAATATAGAACCACTGTTTACTTATTCACGCCCAAGTGAACTAATAGCCACTTGCCACAATATAATTGTATGTGTGATTCATCTTAATCAATTCGATCTATTTATAAATGTAAATTTGACAACATTGAGATATATATTTCTTTTACTTTCGAGACACTTCAAACACACAGTTTGAATAATTATTCTTAAGAATTTCATTCTCTTGCAAGGTTCACAACGCTCCTCTTGTTTGTTTGTATCAATCTACTCAGTAAAGAAATAATAAGAACCTAACAATTCTATACATTTAAGTTTTTTAGTTCTCTCCCTCTTACTACCCGTCCGAGCTGTCCGAAAATTTACACTAATAGAAAAGGGATGAATGAGCAAGGTAGAATTTAGAGAAAATGTTATCTAATTTATGCAGTGGAAAAGTGAGGAGAAGTGTGTGAGAAGGAGAGGAGGACAATCTTGCAAAACCACTCAATATATCCGACCAGGTTTCGAATCACGACCTCATGTTCAACGCCAATCCTGACAGTCGTGAGCGAGTGGTATCTCAGACTGAATGACCACTAATGCTGGTAGCCTGTCATCAATTATAACCAGTTATGATTACATTATTTTTAGAATCACAACTTGATATTAAACGAGTTAAAAGAACAACATCTTAAACGAGATGAAATTTCAGTAAGATAGATTATAAAAATCAATTTTCTATTAAACTAGTTTTGTAAAGAGTTCACATTAATAAATAATAATCGTTGTCATTATTGTTCATAAAATTATGTTTTAGGACATAACTATGTGAGTAAGCTACTATGGTTTAGATTAGATAAAAGTTGAAGGACATTAGTTCTCATATTCTAGTAGTAATTATTGCAAAGATCAGCTTAAATTAATCACCTAAACTCCAAAGTAATAGGATATTAATTTTACATTTTTAAATTATGACAAACTAACTCTTCACATGCCAAAATAATGGGAGGATATAGTGATAATGCCCCCAAAAAAGATTAGAGCTAATAGTAGTGTTCAAAAATAATTTAAAACATAATATTTAAAGCAAAGAATAGAAATGAGTTAAGAATATATAAAATATTTTGGAGTATTAAAAGCTAGCTAGATAATTACTAGGGCATATCAAAATAATACATATTGTATTAATCAGTTCTTTATTTTATTTGGGCTATTTAGGACATAGCTTTTTCAAAGCATTCTCAATTATTAAAGTGTATATAACATATTTCTGGGGTTGAGTTATAAGATAAAAATTATGTTTAGTATATATATATATATACCTAATCACGCCGTCCCCTTACTGGGTAGGCAAGAGACTGTGCATATAGTCACATAACTAAAAAACGTAGTTCCACGTCTTACATGGCCTACACCTTCCTTTTGATCCACATATTCTACCTTCATATATTTTCTTCGTCACTCGATTCACACTCATCTTGTCAACTTGCCCAAAACAACGTAAGATGCTTCTTTCACTTTTACCTTTTGGATACCCTTCCAAAGCACACTCCTTCAGCACCCATTCATTACTGACTCTGTCCATATGAGTATTTCCACATTTCTTAGCTTTCTCACTGCAATCGCATCCATCTTGTTCTTGTGTTTCCCCCAACAATTGTACCGTTTGTTTGGTAATCCCTACATATTGTCGGCGCGGAAACACACCGCAAGGCTGAGGCCAGGTGTGGTACCTGGGACCATGCAGTACAGGGGTTGACCACACAATGTTTAGTAAGAATAGTTTAAATATTTATCATAAATAACACTCTTTATATTTTTAGAGGATGTGCGGTTTTTAAAAGATTTAGAAAACTAAAAATAGTTAAAAGTATTCGTAAATAAAATGTATACGATAGAAAAATATTACTGTGTGAATCTTAAAAAACATAAGTTCGTAAAAAAAGATAGAATTTACACTTATTTCACTGAAAGTATATAGCAAATTAAATCATCAAGCTAGAGGAAATACAGTATTATGATAGAGAATTATTATTAAGTGAAGCAACACTTTTCTGAAACAATTATAATAGAAATTAATTAGGGAAATTAATGAAAACACAATTTTAAATTCTTAAATAATTTATGAACCAAAAAACAAATTTTCTTTACAAGTGTTGTTCTATATATAATCTAGGCAAATAATTAAATATAACATCAATAAAGAACAGACCCAATTCATCATACATTCATTTAAAAAATACACCACGAGACATAAATATTATTTTGCACTGATAGTTCTGAAAAACATCACCACTGCAATGGAAAAAACATATACCTAAGTCGTTCTCATGAAATGTATTATAATGGGACGGATGATCAGTTCATTATTCATTAACTATATCAAATAAGATGGCCGCGAAGAAAATTGCAAGGCATTGACCAAATCAGGTGTTGAGAAGGTCCACAGTGTGACAGAGATGAACATGCAGCCATTCTTTATGGACACTGTGTTTTAGATCGGTGAGTGGAAAAAGGATAACATTCCATAAATATGGTAAATTAAACTTAGATAGCCATTTATTTTGTAGGGTTATTTATAAGCTATCTAATGAATGAAAAAGTGAATATTTTGGTCCCGTATCATGCTTAAAATCGGCCTTGAAGTTTCGTTGAGTGGAATGTTAACCTTTTTCTACTCAACAGTGAGCTTGTGAAACTGATATTAATATCATTGGACCAATCATCTGCACTCTCGTTGCACGTGTGACGCGGTAGAAAAACGTTTTCAAAGCTCAACGAAACTAATTAAATGTGAAATACTGAAACAATTTGTCTGACAAGCTAGATCCCGATAGTAAAAATAGTGTAACTAATTAGTAGTTCATTTATGATATTTTTTAATATTTTTACTTTAAATATCTCTAAATGTTGTTTTTAGGCTACAATTTAACATAATCTTAACTAAACTTCATGAAAAGTAGAAATACAATATTTCATTACCTGCATTTCTTATCTAGATTTGATTCATATTTATATTTAATTTAGCTTGAGACAAATTCTCTCTTTACACTAAATATTTGTGGCTGCTATTTATGTGGAAAAAATATTTTAATTGTAATATATTAAGTGCCTTTCTAGCCAAAACACATTTGTTAAAACATGTTGCCAAGTTTTTAGAATTGGAATAGAACTTTTAGTAAAATAATTTAATAATGATAATATAATTTAACACTTTATTTTCTAATATATAAGTCATGAGAAAAGTAGATATATATTTCCGAAAGATTTTGAGTCTTAAACATATACAGATTGTGACAAAAAACTGTTTTTGTGAATGTGATCATTGAAATATAGATCCAACATGTTTTCTCGAATGCGTACAATATCAAATCTAGAGACTACCCAAACACTACAGATTTTTTTTTCTGGCTAGTACTAAGTTTACTACAAATAAATAATACACAGTATTTAAACTATTATAAACATAATTTTATAGCACAAGTTCTAACAATATGGCTTCTTACATAAAAATTGACATGTTATATAACATTCTAAAATATTAATTTTTTAGTAAGGAACGTTACAATATTAAATTATAAGACCTGAAATTTGATGTTCTAATAAGGTTTTTTAATCAAATTGAATTAAATCAGTAAAAGTTCATTAATAATTATGAACATAGCTTACTTTTTTTTAAAGTTAGTAAGAGATTTACTAATGTTAAGTTCTTTTTCTATTTGATATTCAGAATGTTGAATAAAATTCAATTCAAAATACAATGAGAACGGAATATTCTTGAATAAAAACGAGGTTAAATGAGCTATAAATATTGACTAGGGATGAAACGTTATTAAAATAAATTACTGTTAAATACAAATTATCAAATAATGTATGGAAAATTTATAAATATTTGTGAAGATATTTTAAATAAATACCATAAGGCGAATAAAATGGGAAATATATGTTACCCTATTGGTGCACTTTAAACGAGTTGAAGTGTATCATTAAGGGTGTATGGCCCAAAATTAATAATGTATAAATTATATATATATTAGTAGGTCTTCTTAAACCAAACTTGGATCAGTGTATTAAATATAGATTAAATGTATATTTTGAGCACAGTGTTTACTCAAAGTTTGAAATTTTGGCATCTAATGCAACAATTTTTAGAAAAACCAAATAATGCAAAGATTTCATATTTGGAATGTTAGAAGTACTTGAAGAGGTTTATTAAGTGAAATAAATATTATTTCACTGAACCTTCAATCAATTGCATAAAAAACTGCCAAATAAATGCAATATTCAATTAATTATTTTGTATACTTAAACGTATGTAATAAATGGGGGAAGTAAATCAATTAGTGCCGACTTCTTTTAACTTTAAAATGGTACTTCAATCACATTAATATTCAATCTGAAACTCATGAAATTTGATGTGAGCTGAGGTGCTACATATTTTGCCCCCGGATTTTGAAAATATATCTGATGCAACCCCGCAATAGCCGAAACAGAACGGCCCGGTTAGAGTAGAGATAGAGCTCATCCCTTCTCACTCCACGTCACTAGCTGTCTGTCCTTGAAACCATAAATATGTCGCCAGAGGTTTTGGCCTGACCCATTCCCATTTCTCTTCAGGGATTTTTACCTGGGCTCCACCGTTTTCAAGTCCATGTAGCAAGTGCGACGATTGTTGAAAGGATTTTTTCAGTGTGGCTCAGTATAGTTGCATTTAATGTCTTTAGGTATGTGTGAGGTGTAATAATAGTGAGAAGAACATTTCTATTATTTAAAAAAATTGCCCCACAAAAGTTTAAAGATGGCAGAATATATGTAAAAGGCAAAAGTAATAAGCATTCCAAGTCAATCAAACGCTTTTACGAAGAAATTCGGAAAGCCCAAACCACTAATAAAATGGTGAAATGACTTCAAACCTAAATTATATTATTGAACTTAAATAATAAACTTTTTTTTTGAAAATCCTTTTTAAATCTCGAACTAAATCTGGAACCTCCAACTTAGCACGTCAATATCTTACCACTGAGCTATCTAGGGCTAAATCTGTATTAGGGTCATTTATCGCTCATATTTTAAGGGTTAGTCGGTAATAGATGTGTAAAATCGTCGGCCATTTAATAACAATCAGAAACAAATTCCATCATTGATCTATGGTAGCTTTATGCTACCGTTTGAAAATTTTCTACTAATTTTAAATTGTTTCTTGGATATAATTTGTAAAGAAGAAGTCACCAACCTTTATTTAGCTGCGGACGACATAAATGTTTTACCAATACAGTAAACCACTTATTAAGTATTTAAAAAAAAATAGAAAATATTTTTAAGAATGACTTGACCACCGAGGACGGTGATATCGAGGTTCAAATCTCAGTCGGGTGAACTGGGGTGGTTTTTCCTAAATGGTTTTCCACTCTCCCTCCCCGCAAATGCGGGTTCATTTCCTCTAAATCACACCTTTCCCAATTCCTAATCCATTAGTGTAATTAGTACTTAAGCGTAGAAACCGAATGGGTAGTAAGATGCGGTGCTAAATAATAATAAATAATAATAAATTTAAGAATGACCTTGAACAAAGAATACAGCGTGAGATGAAAGCCTATATTTGAGTTACGTTAATAGGTATGGACAATTGTGCATTATGTTAGATAAATAAAGATAGATTACTTTTTAGTCATATTGGCCATGAGATGAAATTTGTAGGTTAATATATCTTTCCTACTATATATAATTTGATTAGCCCGCTTACGGTAATAGTAATTATGAGGAAATGACTGAACAGATTTTGACAAACTAACACTCATTTTAACGATTAGGAGTCCAGGATATCGGGAAAAGTAGTAGTTTTCCAAGGAAACACAATTCTCACAGATAATTTTCAGTGTTTCATTCTTTGTTTAATCATCATGGAAACTGCTATTTGCTGCATGACTGTACATTTCTAAATAAACTATATCAACTTGGCTAAAAAATAATAACTCAATCTTCATTAATTGTTGTCCGAACACATCACATTTTATTCTTTGAATGCTGGTCATAGCACATCTAAATTGAGATGCCTAAACTGGGAAAATATTTATTTTTTATTGGAATGTTATTATTAATGGAAATTTAAATTAATAATATTGAGTATAATTTGAAAATTAAAAGGTTAAGTTGTTAAGTTCGTGAAAATATTGTCTAAGTTTAGTTTTGCGCATGATACAATTATTTTAAAATATGTTTTGGTATGTATTATAAGCTCAAAAACGATAAAATAAACTTGAATAATGTTAAAAAAAAAAGTTAGGTATTTTAACTATCTAAGTATGAGTTTTGGTGCTCACTTCTTCCAAATAATGGGTTTTAGTATTCATTTTAGCAAATAGTAACAAAATACAAATACATAAGTTAAGCTATGTTTTCATTTTACCGCTTAATTTGAGTGTATATTTAAAATTAGTAATGTTTTGTACACCCCATATATCTTTTCACATTCTTACAAATAGAGTAAGTTCACTTATGTTTCCATGTTGATAATTAATTTTGAGGAAATGATATTTCAAATGTTTGAGTACCACATGTATATTTTAACATTCTCTCTTTCTATCAGACTCTCACGCTCTCACACACTCTCTCCCACTCTCTCACTCACACACACTCTCTCCCAATCTCTCCCTCACACACACTATAAAACACTCTTTTTAATATAATCTTTTCTCATTCTTTCTCTCACACTTTATCCCTCTCTCTCACACACTCTACACTCACATCCACGCTATATCACACAATTTCTCTCACATTATCTTTATTATACTCTCTCTCTTAACCTCTCTCTCAAACACTCTCTCAACGGCTCTCTCTTTCTCTAACGCTTTCTCTTTCTCAAATTCTCTCAAACGCTCTCTCACAAACGTTCTCTCTATCTCTCAAACTCCCTCTATTTCAAGTTCTCTCAAAATCTCTGACTAAACTCTTTCTTTCTCTATCTCACTCTTTCAAACACTCTGACTCAAACTGTCTCTATCTCATTCTCACTCTCTCTCAAACTCGCTCTCTCAATTTATCTTTCTAACTCTTTCTCTCAAACACTCTTTCTCTTAAACTCTCGCTATAACTCTCTCACAATTTAATGTTCCCTCTCTGAACTAGTCTCTCCATTTTAACTTTATCTCTCGAAATCGCTCCCACATATCCTCACATTTTCTCTCTCCTTCACACAATATCTCTCCCAAAATTTTACACGCTTTCTTTCTCTCTATCTATCTCTCTCACACACACATTCTCCCTTGCCTATTCTATTTCTCTCTCACACATACACACTCTCCTCACACGCACTCATACTCTCATTTTCACACTCACCCTCACACTTACACAATCACACCCTCAAACACTTAAACTCTCATTTTCCCTATCACATTCTATCACTCTCTATATCATATATCTTATATATAATTTGATAAGCCCGTTTCCAGTAATAGAAATTACGAGGAAATGACTGAACAGATTTTGACTAACGAACACTCATTTTATAGATAATGGAATCAGGATGCCGATAAAAATAATGGCCTAAAACTAAAACCCAATTTTCCTAGCGAATCTTCCATCTTTTTCTTCTGTGTGGACAGTGGTTCATCTGTACAATCATTCTATGTTTACATCTCCATGGAAACAATGATTTATGTATAGCTGTATATAGGCAAATCCCAATCCCAATAAAATTTTAAAATACATTTTAGTGTAATAATCTGCAGCCATTGCTGCAACGACCAACTAGTTAATATATAATGTTACTTATGATCATCTCACAGCTCTCTAGTTGAGTAAAAATAGTATTTGTAATTAAAAAAAGCTCGAGATTTTGATGGATGTCGACGTTTCATTACCCCTAAATCTGAAAAAGTTTTTTTTTTTAAATAATGTCAGTGTGTAGCTCTGACTAAAAACAAAACTATTTTACCAATTGGGATAAAACTTGGGATATGGGGTTTTTATAAGGTTTCTCAGAGTTTTTTTTTATAATAATCTATTCAATCCTAAAATTAATGATAGTATTTTTTACTTAGGGATGGAAAGTGAAAAAATAGATTATATCAAACTCGACTCGATTAAAATTAATATATATATATATATAGTTTAATATTAAAACAAAATGAAAGTTGTCATATCCTCATGAAAGTAGCTTTGAGGGTAATTTACACTTAAGGAAACTTCCAATATTTATCGTATCGCCACACCTCTTTGGGATACGAAATAATTTATGATTTCAAAAATGAAGGCATATTAACTATAAAAATCGTTATTTGAAATTATACTACTATAAAGCCACACGGCTGACTCACTCACTGGCATTAATGTTTACCCACTTCCAGATGAGCTAGAAACTTGAAATTTGACCAACTTATAGCTTCTTAAATATATTACGACCCAGTCTAATCTAAATTAAAATAGATTTACTCGGTGATTGTAGGGGTGGTAAAACTGATTACAGCTCAGACAAACGGTGCAGCCGCACAGTCTTGTAATAAACACGCAAACGGTTTAACCTACACAAAATTACGAGAATTGTTGGGGTGGTACACCGTTCCAAAAGTTTGGGAACCACTGCTCTACAGAATATAATATTTTTCTCTTTCAGCATGTTCTTAAATTAATTTACTTAATTCCGTACGATTGCAAGATTTGATTAAAAATCTCAAGTTTAAGTAATGTAACGCATTTACAAGTATATTGTGATATTTACCATTGTCAATTCACACTTTACACTCAACACTTTTTTATCTATATCCACACGGTAAACTGCTGTGACATTTTGATGTACACAATTAGTCTGCCTTTTTTCAGGTACACTTTTTCGTTTGACGCTGTTTTTCTTAGACTATACACTAGCAACTGGCATATCCCTGGCCCTCAAACATTGATTTCTTATTCACAGCTTCACGAACTGTTACATATTTTTCTGGGATGTCTTTATTCATTTATGTGCCAGAAATCTAGAGGTGTCTTCTATTAGACTGGGTTGTAATATATTTATTAGATTTTATGAGGTCTTTTTTTACGACTTTAATTTGTTTGTTTTGTTTGGATTTTCACGGCATACCATCGGGAATAATTGTATGTCCCACAGTTTGGGAACCTCTGCTGTAGATTTTTTTAATAAGCCTTTACTATCTTGGGCATATTGCAATAAGCCTGTAACCAACTAGACTGATTGAGCGAACAAAGGTGCATTTCCTTACTAGCCTAAGGCTGTATGGGATCATTGCAATAAGCCTAAAAGTTATCAGGCTGATAAGTAAATAGAATATTTTTTTCAATTAGCCTAGTTCATTGTAAATTGACGGTGCCTTTTCCATTAAGCCGGATTTTCTAATTAGCCTACGACATATATACAATATATATATATATATATAATACACTTATATAATATATACAGATAAATATATATAAATACATTACATATATATTACGGATAAGTCTTTAAATTTGTAATTTGCTGTAATGCTCTGTTGGTGTGATATTCCTCTTTTCTCTAAAAGTGTATATTATTTCGTTTATGCTCTTTGGTAGAATGTGCAACAATGTATATTATCTCGTTTCAAATATCTTACGAGTTTTAAGTAAATATCTGTTTTTTATTTATTTATAGTGGCGAGAAAGTCTATGCTGTGCACACTCCCCACCTTTTTACTTTCTCTCTATCTTACAGGTAGAGAAAGTATTGTGATCGTCAAAAAAATCGAACTCGAGATTTTGATGAATTTTGACGTTTCATGACTTCCTGAATCCGAAAAAGTGGTTTTTGAATTTCCGTCTGTCTGTCTGTCTGTCTGTCTGTCTGTACCTCCAACTAGAGCCTAAACTATTTTACCGATTGAGCTGAAACTTGATATCTAGGGTTTTCATAGGGTTGCCCCGAGGGGTTTTTGGAATTGGATATCTACCCCTAAAATTAAGGGTAGTTTACTGAAGGGCAAAAAGAGAAAAAGTCAATTTTCTCAAAATCGGCTCTAACGATTTTGATTAAATTTCATTTATGAACATAAATAAATATTCCAAACAAAATGGCTACTCTCAATATTTCGGCAAAATCGTTTTAAGGGCTCCGGTCTGATGCGTAAATTAACATTTTTTATAATAGCTCCGAAACTATTTGATATATGAAATTACTTAACATTACATTACTTAGCATTATTTATAATACAAATATTTTATTCGAAACATATTTTTATAAAATCAATAACTTTCAATATATACGCAATTATATATATATTTTTAACTTTTTGGACATTAAAGCTTAAGTATTGCGACCGTAAGAAAAACTAACCTGAAATGTTGATGGATGTCGACGTCTCATGACCCCTCGAACCCTTAAAAATAGTCTTTGCAATGCCGTCTGTCTGTGTTTCTATTAAAACTTAAAATTAAGGGTAGTTTACTGAAGGGCAAAAAGAGAAAAAGTCGATTTTCTCAAAATCGGCTCTAACGATTTTGATTAAATTTCATTTATGAAAATAAATAAATATTTCAAACAAAATGGCTACTCTCAATATTTCGGCAAAATCGTTTTAAGGGCTCCGGTCTGATGCGTAAATTAACATTTTTTATAATAGCTCCGAAACTATTTGAGATATGAAATTACTTAGCATTACAAATATGTATATATATTTATAATACAAATATTTTATTCGAAACATATTTTTATAAAATCAATAACTTTCAATATATACGCAATTATATATATATATATTTTTAACTTTTTGGGCATTAAAGCTTAAGTATTGCGACCGTAAGAAAAACTAACCTGAAATGTTGATGGATGCCGACGTCTCATGACCCCCCGAACCCTTAAAAATAGTCTTTGCAATGCCGTCTGTCTGTGTGTCTATTAAAACTTAAAATTAAGGGTAGTTTACTGAATGGCAAAAAGAGAAAAAGTCGATTTTCTCAAAATCGGCTCAAACGATTTTGATTAAATTTCATTTATAAACATTAATAAATATTCCAAACAAAATGGCTACCCTCAATATTTCGGCAAAATGGCTTTAAGGGCTCCGGTCTGTTGCGTAAATTAACATTTTTTTAAATAGCTCCGAAACTATTTGAGATATGAAATTACTTAGCATTACAAATATGTATATATATTTATAATACAGATATTTTAACCGAAACATATTTTTATAAAATCAATAACTTTCAATATATACGCAATTATATGAATTTTTTTAAACTTTTTGGACATTTAAGTTTAAGTATTGCGACCGTAAAAAAAAAAACTAACCTGAAATGTTGATGGATGTCGACGTCTCATGACCCCCCGAACCCTAAAAAATAGTCTTTGCAATGCCGTCTGTCTGTGTGTCTATAAAAACTTCAAAAATTAAGGGTAGTTTACTGAAGGACGAAAAGAGAAAAATTTGGTTTTCTCAAAATCTGCTTAAACGATTTTGATTAAAATTCGTATCTAGGCGTGGATTAAGATTATAAATAAACTGGCTATTTTCATTTTCCTATGAAAATGATTTTTAGGGTACATTACAGAAGCGTTAATTTCCGTATCTCCACAACTATTGGAGAAACTAAAGAAGTTATCATTGCAAAATTGTAGGACTATTAGAAATAAAAAACTTTTATTTGACATAAATTTTTATAAAAACAGCAGTTTCTGAGATATTTGCAAATATATTAATACAATTTTGTGAGCTTTAGTTGTAAACATATACTACTTAAGTATTAACGCAATAATACTCCAATGCCATAGAGTAATTAAATATAAGTAAGTATCTAAAAAAAGTATGTTATTTTTCCTTAAATCTCTTAGGAAAAATGTTTGCATAGCAATGATCTATCTCCATTTTAGACTCAATAGTCAATTTTTACATTTTTTATTGGTCAAAATGTATAAATGAATAATTAAATATCAATGCGATGACTTGAAGATCTGCAACACCTTTTAAAATGTTAAAATTTTAACCGAAATCGAAATTTTAAAACGAAGTGTTGACCCTTGTGGAAGACATTAAACTGTTTGAAATGTTCTTAGGTGGACAAAGATGCGCCTCTTTTCTCATTGATTCTATATCATTGTATATTATTTTATGCGTGTTCTTATGTGGAGTGGTGATGATACAATGTACATTATTCCGTTCAGAAATCTTACGAGTTTATAGAAAGAGAGAGAAAGTCTGTGCGGTGTGCCGTACCATTTATTTAAAAAACAAATTAGCCCTTTTGCATAAAAAATCTATAAATTTGTTTGTGGATATAACTTAGAGAAAAAATATGATCTTGCTTGAAAATTACGAAGTTTAGCTCCGGTGGTAGTGCGTCCACCTACGGAGCTAAGGGTCTAAGCTTTATCCCTGGCATGGTCGAGAAAGTTATCATTGTTGGAATGTGGGGATACCCTTTCACAGTGATGAATTGACGGCCGGGGGATGGATTTTGTGTCTGTCCTAGATTTAAAATTAGAGTAATTAGTACAAGGCGTATAACCTGAACAGGTAGTAAGATACGTGGCGCTAAAATAAAAGTTAAAAAAATAGTAATAGCACCGACAACCTACAATGGCATCACATAACATAATTTGCGAGCCACTACTGTATTAGCTAGGTTCCGGCTACAGAGGTGTCCAGATGGACACTAACAATACGTGTATTTGTGCACAGAATGTCTACATCAATATTCCACTTCCTCCTTTACATCTCCACAATCATAATTTCTTTTTATGTCCTTTTTCATCAAATGTTTTTTCTAATGTATTTTCTCCCCTTTATTCAGACGTAACGAATTAGTTTTATAACAACTATCAAAACATAGTTTGTAGGTCCCAAATTCAATTCCCGCGTCAAGATGTAATTTTTTAATCAAAATAATATGTAGATGAGCCCATAACCGTAATTAAAAAATACTCATATTTGACTTCATGTAGAGATAATGCTTTAAATACGTAACATCCGCCCCACCCCCTTTTCCCTTCCACTCTATTAGTTCGGCATATCTGTATAAAGCACACTTAGTAAGTTTAATTAGTATTATTATTAATTACACTAGTGTGTTAATAATGAGCGATATCTAAAACAGAGGAAATGTACCCACATTTCTGTGGAGGGACAAAGAGAAACCATTTAGAAAGATGCATGCTTTGTTTACTCGTTCGGGATTTGAACTCTGACCACCATTCATCATTAAAATAAACTAATTGAGCTAAGTGTTTAAATCAAGTTAAGTTTAACTTTAAAAATGAACCGACGGCTTAGTTCGGTCCCGGGGGGACCTGGTGGTCTGGGGGTAAGGTGTCAGACTTCCGTGCTGGGGGTCCGGGGTTCAATCCTCGGTCCCGGCACAGATTAATTTGATTGCCAAACCCTTCCTTCACCTCTGACAAGACGTGTATTAATCACAACTTGTGAATGTGTGGAATGCCAGGCCTCCACCGTGGTTCGGATCCCACATTAAACTGTAGGCCCTCCATTTCATCTCACAATCACCCTACCATTACACATTAGCGTAGTTGCGAAAGGGTAGTAAGACGCGGTGCTAATAATAGTTCGGTCCCTGACTTACAGTTTTCATTCATAATAGCCAGAGAAGAAGATTGTCTACCTGCTAACCTGCCCCCTCCACCCCCTAAACTTCAGCCCAAGACTTTCCAGTCACTCCACCGCTGACGAAATAGGTTTTTTTGGTTCTCAACGGGACGGACAGTTTGCATTCACTTTCATCTTTTTCTCAGCAACACAAACGCTATCTTACGGATTTTTCTTGACATTAGCTCTTCCCAAACAACGTTAAGGCATGCCAAACAATATCTACATGGTGTATTGAAAGCAACATGTAAATATAATGACATAATTTATAAACACAAAATGTTAATAGACAGTTATAATAATACAAAAGAATAAAAGTGATAGTCAAGAAATAAAATTGAAGAATAGCTAATCATGAAATAATATCTATAACTATGAATGTATTTCCTTAATTTAATGTGAAACGATGTGTGATTTCGAAGTTTTATATTGAAATGTAATCCCTTACTCCTTGAAGTTAGAGATGGTGTAAAACCAGTTGTTTAATTTTAACTCGACGTGTTTCGGTATTTTAAAATGCCATCATCAGGAATTTTGTCTCTGAAGTACAAATATTACTGTTTATATCATGATTGTTAAACTAAAAAAAAAAAAAAATCTTATATCTCTTATTAACTTTTAAAAATAATCGTAAATTATTTTATTATTATTAATTAACTTTTACTGATTTATTTTCATTTGATTACATTAAAACATTATTAGAATATCAAATTTCAAGTTTTATTATTTCATACATCAAAATGGCTTAAAATGGATGTTATAAAATGTGAAAATATAAGCCTATATTTTGTAATGTCCATTTCCAGCTATGTTGTTATCATCAAATATTTTGTTGATATTATAGACATAATCAATATTGTATACACTACACATATATTAAAATTTAAATTCATCCATAAGTATTTTCTAAATATAGCAATATAGACATATTATAAAAATTCTCTTGGCTGCAGATGTTAGTTTGCTGTTGGGGAAAAGGTGGTTTGTTGCCAGGGGCAAAATGGTTTATTGCCAGGGAAAATAATGTAGTCAGGAATTTACTATACCTTTATTCAGTTAGGGATAATAGTTTTAGAAAAAACAAACATATTTTTTTGGGTCAACATTAATAGCTTTTGACTTTTTTTATTAATTTTATTTTATAGGTATTGACATTTGACAATATATCTATCAAAAATTAGAGATGTAAATCACATTAGGTACTTAAGGTAGGAATACATGAAAGTATATTTACTAACGTTTATGACTGTCATTTACAGTTCTTCCTACCAGAAACAGGGTATAATAAACTAATCCCTAGCTCTCACTACCATATTGACAAAATACACTGAATAATGTAATGAACAAATGTAAATTTATTGACTCTAAAGGGCAATAATTTATACCATAGAATTTAGAATGTTTTTTAAAATGCTTTAAAGGGAAATTTATACTGAATGGGAGAAAATATTTACTAGTACATTGCTGTTAAACCTTTCTTGTCTTGGCCAAAAAACATGAGCCTCCAAGTTTTGAGTAATTCTCGTATATACATGATACATTAAAACTTATACCAAAGCGCTTACATGCACAGTAAGACTTGTTTTTTGTATTAACATATTACATATATCAATACAAGCTATAACTAATATAGACATAAATTAGGTTTAATATTAAAATCACATTATAAAACATATTTTAGAAATTTAAACATATTTTTATAAATCAAAGAATATTAAATAAAAATTAAATATGTAATTTTTAATTCAATATATTAAAAAACATCTTAAACAATTTAAACAGAAATCCTAATAAGAAACTTAAATGGTATCACATAATTAAAGCATTATAACCAGACGGATTAAATAATGTAGACGCATAGTAAGCTACAAATAAAATACACACCAACCCTTCCCTTTTAGAAGGTTTTATAGAAATAGCCTTTCTTAATGAGCGAATTTAAGGATCGAGTGGGGATCGAACCAAAGTCTATAATAGTATCCATAAAGTGAAGTCACTATTAAAAGTGTAGTTTTATATTATATTGCTAGTGGCTAAGGTCTATTCTATTTAAAGTAAGAACACATGTTAATTTGTATAGATACATATAGGCTACAGTATTATCCCGTTTTAAAGTTAAAGTAAATATCTATCAAGATATTTTGTTGTAGGCATGGGTGTTGAAAGGAGAGGGTTTGGGGGGTCCGGGCCCTCCGGAATTTGTGTGACCCCCTTAAAGGGGGGTCCACAAATACATATAAAAACCTAATGTTTAAGTTTTTGCTCCTACAACAGTTATAATTGTACACGTCATCAACCAAATACTAGTTAATGATTATTTTAATATTCACCTTCAAGATACACCTTGTAAAACTTCTGATTGTAAAATTATCTTTGTCAACATTTCAAATACTGTACTTATTTTCCCATATACTCATATGATATTGGAAAACAAAAGAAGTTTCTTGGAATGAGCAGATTAAATGGGGTCTAAGGAAATGAGAAAAACATGTTTGCTATCACCTGTAAGATCACCCTTGGAAAACAGCAGAAAAGAGAGAGAACAACCGTCAGAAATAGAGTTTGTAGCTTATGTAGGTAGGCTTACTAACTTACCCCACTCATTATCTTAACATAACTACTTATTCAATATATTATTTGCTAGCTATGAAAATTTTGAAAGGGTAAGATCGGGGAGGGGGTCTGTATCCCCTAAAATTTGTTAAGGGTGTATGGCCCAAAATTAATAATATATAAATTATATATATATATTTGTAGGTCTTCTTAAACCAAACTTGGATCAGTGTATTAAATATAGATTAAATGTATATTTTGAGCACAGTGTTTACTCTAAGTTTGAGATTTTGGCATCTAATGCAACAATTTTTAGAAAAACCAAATCATGCAAAGATTTCATATTTGGAATGTTAGAAGTACTTGAAGAGGTTTATTAAGAGAAATAAATATTATTTCACTGAACCTTCAATTAATTGCATAAAAAACTGCCAAATAAATGCAATATTCAATAATTATTTTGTATACTTAAACATGTGTAATAAATGGGGGAAGTAAATCAATTAGTACCGACTTATTTTAACATTATAATGGTACTTCATTCACATTAATATTCAATCTGAAACTCATGAAAATTGATGTGAGCTGAGGTGCTACATATTTTGCCCCCGGATTTTGAAAATATATCTGATGCAACCCCGCAATAGCCGAAAAAGAACGGCCCGGTTAGAGTAGAGAAGAGAGCTCATCCCTTCTCACTCCACGTTACTAGCTGTCTGTCCTTGAAACCATAAATATGTCGCGAGAGGTTTTGGCCTGACCATCCCCATCCCCATCTCTCTTTAGGGATTGTTACCTGGATTTTTTCAGTGTGGCTGAGTGTAGTTGCATTTAATGTCTTTAAGGATGTGTGAGGTGTAATAATAGTGGGAAGAACATTTTTATTATTTAAAAAAAATGGCCCCACAAAAGTTTAAAGACGGCAGAATATATGTAAAAGGCAAAAGTAATAAGCATTCCAAGGCAATAAAACGCTTTTACGAAGAAATTCGGAAAGCCCAAACCACTAATAAGATGGTGAAATGACTTCAAACCTAAATTATATTATTGAACTTGAATAATTAACTTTTAAAAAAAAAATCCTTTTTAAATCTCGAACTAAATCTGGAACCTCCAACTTAGCACGTCAATATCTTACCACTGAGCTATCTAGGGCTAAATCTGTATTAGGGTCATTTATCGCTCATATTTTAAGGGTTAGTCGGTAATAGATGTGTAGAAATCGTCGGCCATTTAATAACAATCAGAAACAAATTCCATCGTTGATCTATGGTAGCTTTATGCTGCCATTTGAAATTTTTTTACTAATTTTAAATTGTTTCTTGGATATAATTTATAAAGCAGAAGTCACCAACCTTTATTTAGCTGCGGACGACATAAATGTTTTACCAATACAGTAAACCACTTATTAAGTAGTTAATAAAAAAAATAGAAAATATTTTTAAGAATGATTTGACCACCGAGGACGGGGATATCGAGGTTCGAATCTCAGTCGGGTGAACTAGGGTGGTTTTTCCTAAATGGTTTTCCACTCTCCCTCCCCGCAAATGCGGGTTCATTTCCTCTAAATTACACCTTCCCAACTCCTAATCCATTAATGTAATTAGTACTTAAGCGTAGAAACCGAATGGGTAGTAAGACGCGGTGCTAAATAATAATAAATATAATAAATTTAAGAATGACCTTGAAAAAAGAATAAAGCGTGAGATGAAAGTCTATATTTAAGTAACGTTAATAGGTATGGACAATTGTGCATTATGTTAGATAAATAAAGATAGATTACTTTAGTCATATTGGCCATGAGATTGAAATTTGTAGGTTAATATATCTTTCTTCTTATATATAATTTGATAGGCCCGTTTACGGTAATAGTAATTATGAGGAAATGACTGAACAGATTTTGACAAATTACCACTCATTTTAACGATTAGGAGTCCAGGATGTCGGAAAAGTAGTAGTTTTCCACGGAAACCAGATTTTCACAGATAATTTTCAGTTTTTCATTCTTTTTAATCATCATGGAAACCGCTATTTGCTGCATGACTGTAAATCTCTAAATAAACTATATCATCTTGGCTAAAAATAATAACTCAATCTTCATTAATTGTTGGTCCGAACACATCACATTTTTCTCTTTGAATGCTGGTCAAAGCACATCTAAATTGAGATGCCTAAACTGGAAAATATTTTTTTTTATTGGAATGTTATTATTAATTGAAATTTAAATCAATAATATTGAGTATAATTTGAAAATTAAAAGGTTAAGTTGTTAAGTTCGTGAAAATATTGTCTAAGTTTGGTTTTGCACTTGATAAAATGGTTTTAAAATATGTTTTGCTATGTATTATAAGCTCAAAAACGATAAAATGAACTTGAATAGTGTTTAAAAAAGTTAGTTATTTTAACTATCTAAGTATGAGTTTTGGTGCTCACTTTTTCCAAATAATGGGTTTTAGTGTTCATTTTAGCAAATAGTAACCAAATACAAATACATAAGTGAAGCTATGTTTTCATTTTACCGCTTAATTTGAGGGTATATTTAAAACTAGTAATGTTTTGTATACCTCATCTATCTTTTCACATTCTTACAGAATAGAGTAAGTTCACTTATGTTTCCATGTTGATAGTTAATTTTGAGGAAATGATATTTCAAATGTTTGAGTACCACATCTATATTTTAACATTCTCTCTTTCTATCAGACTCCCACGCTCTCCACACACCTCTACTCCCACACTACTCACCTCACATACACACACACACACACACACACACACACACTATAAAACACTCTTTAATAAAAATTTTCTCATTCTTTCTCTCACATTTTATCCCTCTCTCTCACACACTCTCTACACACTCATACCCGCTATATCCCACAATTTCTCTCACATTATCTTTTATATACTCTCTCTCTCTTAACCTCTCTCTCAAACGCTCTCTCAACAGCTCTCTCTTTCTCAAACGTTTTCTCTTTCTCAAATTTTCTCAAACGCTCTCTCACAAACGTTATCTCTATCTCTCAAAATCCCTCTATTTCAAGTTCTCTCAAAATCTCTGACTAAACTCTATCTCCCTCTATCTCACTCTCTCAAATACTCTGACTCAAACTGTCTCTATCTCAATCTCAATCTCTTCAAACTAGCTCTCTCAATTTATCTTTCTAACTCTTTCTCTCAAACACTCTTTCTCTTAAACTTTCGCTATAACTCTCTCACAATTTAATTTTCCCTCTCTGAACTAATCTCTCCATTTTAACTTTATCTCTCGAAATCTCTCCCACATATCCTCAGATTTTCTCTCTCCTTCACACAATATCTCTCCCAAAATTTTACACGCTTTCTTTCTCTCTATCTATCTCTCTCACACACACATTCTCCCTTGCCTATTCTATTTCTCTCTCTCACATACACAACCTCTCCTCACACGCACTCATACTCTCATTTTCACACTCAACCTCACACTTACACATCACACCCTCAAACACTTAAACTCTCATTTTCCCTATCACATTCTATCACTCTCTATATCATATATCTTATATATAATTTGATAAGCCCGTTTCCAGTAATAGAAATTACGAGGAAATGACTGAACAGATTTTGACTAACGAACACTCATTTTATAGATAAGGGAATCAGGATGCCGGTAAAAATAATGGCCTAAAACTTAAACCCAATTTTCCTAGCGAATTTTCCATCTTTTTCTTCTCTGTGGACATTGGTTCATCTGTACAATCATTCTTTGCTTACATCACCATGGAAACCATGATTTATGTATAGCTGTATATAGGCAAATAAAATATTTGTCTTTGTTTAAAAATAATATCAGCTCAATCGTTAGGTACTTGAGTGGTTTGTGCAACTAATAGATATAGATCTGGGAGAGGGGTAATTTTAAAGTTCCCCTAGGGGTGTGAAGGGGGAAAATATACGTTTTGATTCGAATTACACACCGAAAACTAAATATCTTAGAAAAGTTGATAGTCTTTGACGAATAAACTTTCAATTAAAAAGTGAGTGAGGGCTTATTTATTATAGAGATCCTTTCCCAATAAAAAGATTAAAATACATTTTAGTGTAATAATCTGCAGCCATTGCTGCAACGACCAACTAGTTAATATATAATGTTATTTTTGATCATCTCACACCTCTCTGGTAGAGAATAAATAGTATTTGTAAAAAAAAAAGCTCGAGATTTTGATGGATGTCGACGTTTCATGACCCCCTAAATCCGAAAAAGTGTTAAAAAAAAAATCATGTCAGTCTGTAGCTCTGACTAGAGACAAAAATATTTTACCAATTGGGATAAAACTTGGGATATGGGGTTTTTATAAGGTTTCTCAGAGGTTTTTTAAAAATAATCTATCCAATACTAAAATTAATGGTAGTATTTTTTACTTAGGGATGGAAAGTGAAAAAATAGATTATATCAAACTCGACTCGATTAAAATTAATATATATATATAGTTTAATATTAAAACAAAATGGAAGTTCTCATATCCTCATGAAAATAGCTTTGAGGGTAATTTACACTTAAGGAAACTTCCAATTTTTATCGTATCGCCGCACCTCTTTGGGATACGAAATAATTTATCATTTCAAAAATGAAGGCATATTAAATATAAAAATCGTTATTTGAAATTATACTACTATAAAGTCAAGTGGCGGACTCACTCACTGGCATTAATGTTTACCCACTTCCAGATGAGCTAGAAACTTGAAATTTGACAAACTTATAGCTTCTTAAATATATTATGACCCAATCTAATCTAAATTAAAATAGATTCATTTGGTGGTTGTAGGGGTGGCAAAACTGTTACAGCTCACAGTCTTGTAATAAATAAGCACGCAAACAGTTTAACCTACACCAAATTACTAAAATTGTTGGGGTGGTACACCATTCCAAAAGTTTGGGAACCGCTGGTCTACAGAATATAATATTTTTCTCTTTCAGCATGTTCTTAAATAAACTTACTAAGTTCCTTACGATTGCAAGGTTTGATTAAAAATCTCAAGTTCAAGTAATGTAACGCGTTTACAAGTATATTGTGATATTTACCATTGTCAATTCACACTTTACACATAACACTTTTTTATTTATCTCCACACGGTAAACTGCTGTGACATTTTGATGTACACAATTAGTTTGCCTTCTTACAGGCACACTTTTTAGTTTGACGCTGTTTTTCTTAGACTATACACTTGCAACTGGCATATCCCTGGCCCTCAAACATTGATTTCTTATTCACAGCTTCACGAACTGTTACATATTTTTCTGGGATGTCTTTATTCATTTATGTGCCAGAAATCTAGAGGTGTCTTCTATTAGACTGGGTTGTAATATATTTATTAGATTTTATGAGGTCTTTTTTTTACGACTTTAATTTGTTTGTTTTGTTTGGATTCTCACGGCATACCATCGGGAATAATTGTACGTCCCACAGTTTGGGAACCTCTGCTGTAGACATTTTAATAAGCCTTCACTATTTTTGGCGTATTTCAATAAGCCTGTAATCAACTAGAATGATTGAGCGAACAAAGGTGCATTTCCTTACTAGCCTAAGGCTGTATGGGATCATTGCAATAAGCCTAAAAGTTATCAGGCTGATAAGCAAATATAATATTTTTTTAAATTAGCCTGGTTCATTGTAAATTGACGGTGCCTTTTCCATTAAGCCGGATTTTTTAATTAGCCTACAACATATATATATATATAATACACTTATATAATATATACAGATAAATATATATAAATACATTAAATATATATTACGGAAGTCTTTAAATTAGGAAATTGCTGTAATGCTCTGTGGGTGTGATTTTACTCTTTTCTCTAATAGTGTATATTTTTTCGTTTATGCTTTTTGAGTTTTAAGTAAAATCTCATTTTTATTTATAGTTGCGAGAAAGTCTATGCTGTGCACACTCCTCACCTTAAAAAAAAACAAATTAGCACTTTTGCACAACAAATCTATAAATTTGTTTGTTTGTGGCTATAACTTAGAAAAAAAATTGTCTTGCTAGAAAATTACAAAGTTTAGCTTCGGCGGTAGTGCGTCCACCTACGGAGCTAAGGGCCCGAGCTCGATCACTGGCATGGTCGAGAAAGTTATCATTGTTGGAATGTGGGGTTACCCTTTCACAGTGATGAATTGACGGCCGGGGGATGGATTTTGTGTCTGTCCTAGATTTGAGATTAGAGTAATTAGTACAAAGGCGTATAACCTGAACAGGTAGTAAGATACGCGGCGCTAAAATAAAAGTTAAAAAAATAATAATAGCACCGACAACCTACAATGGCATCACATAACATAATTTGCGAGCCACTACTGTATTAGCTAGGTTCCGGCTACAGAGTGTCCAGATGGACACTAACAATACGTGTATTTGTGCACAGAATGTCTACATCAATATTCCACTTCCTCCTTTCGATCTCCACAATCATAATTTCTTTTTATGTTTTTTCTAATGTATTTTCTCCCCTTTATTCAGACGTAATGAATTAGTTTTATAACAACTATCAAAACATAGTTTGTAGGTCCCAAATTCAATTCCCGCGTCAAGATGTCATTTTTTAATTAAAATAATATGTAGATGAGCCTATAACCGTGATTAAAAAATACTCATATTTGACATCATTTAGAGATAATGCTTTAAATACGTAACATCCCCCCCCCTTTTTTCCTTCACTCTATTAGTTCTGCATACCTGTATAAAGCACACTTAGTAAGTTTAATTAATATTATTATTAATTACACCAGTGTGTTAATGATTAGCAATATCTAAAACAGAGGAAATGTACCCACATTTCTGTGGAGGGACAAAGGGAAACCATTTAGAAAGATGCACCCTTTGTTTACCCGTTCGGGATATGAGCTCTGACCACCATTCATAGTTAAAATAAACTAAATGATCTTATTGTTTAAATCAAGTTAAGGTTAACTTTAAAAATGAACCGACGGTTTAGTTTGGTCCCGGGATGACCTGGTGGTCTAGGGGTAAGGTGTCAGACCTCTGTACTGAGGGTCCGGGGTTCAATCCTAGGTCCCGGCACAGATTTTATCTGATTGCCAAACCCTTCCTTCACCTCTGACAAGACGTGTATTAATCACAACTTGTGAATGTGTGGAATGCCAGGCCTCCACCGGGGTTGGATTCCACTCTAAACTGTAGGTCCTCCATTTCATCTCACAATCACCCTACCATTACACATTAGCGTAGTTGCGAAAGGGTAGTAAGACGCGGTGATAATAATAGTTCGGTCCCTGACTTACAGTTTTCATTCATAATAGCCAGAGAAGAAAACTGTCTACCTGTAACCCGCCCCTTCCCCCACCCTCTCTGTCCATTCCTAAACTTCAGCCCAAGACTTTCCAGTCACTTCACCGCTGACGAAGATAGTTTTTTTGGTTCTCAACGGGACGGACAGTTAGCATTCACTTTCATCTTTTTCTCAGCAACACAAACGCTATCTTACGGATTTTTCTCGAAATTAGCTCTTCCCAAACAACGTTAATGGATCCCCCCTATAAAATGATCTTTCTACGCCCTTGGTTGTTGTAGGTAAGTGCAAATGATGTAGATCAGTTTATTTCTTCAGACGTATACAGTGTGACCCTAAGTAAAACAGCATTACACTTTTATATAGTATAGTAGGAGAGCCATAGAATGACCTTTTTGCAGAAGCACTAGATGAAACAGCTAATAGCTGGAGCCAAAGAGAAAATGAATGTCTGAGGGTATGTATGGCTATATATATAAGAGTACCCCATGAAAATGTGTACATTGGATGCCTCTACGGCAGTTCTTAACCTGTAGCCCACGAACCCCCGGGTAGTTGCAATGTCCTTACAGGGGGTCCACGAAGGTTTGAAGAAGTTTTATGATCTTTTTCAATCAAAATATAAAGAATGAATAAAGGAAAGCAAGCAATAAAAAAACTTAGAATAAAATATTAATTTCCCTGGATTGTTTGTGTAAAACTTGGCTTTTCTAGCCTACCACCTTCATTAAAAACAAACAAAAGTAAAAATTCGTTATGAAAATAACTGTTTGATAGCAAATAACTATTTTATACTCCTGCACATGGTGAGAGTATGCAAGTGAATGACGCCGAGTGGCTGAGAGAAAGCAGATGACGTTTCTTGCTACTAAACAGTCAGTCAGAAGCTAAGGGAAGAGATATTAGGAGTCAGCCAGTATCAGTGTGAGAACACGCACGTGAATGAAGCTGAGGGGTTCACAGAAAGCACGTGAAATTTCTGGTTTCTGTTCAGATAGTCAGAAGCCATGGGAAAAGATAGTTGGACTCAGTGTGAGTGTTTGGACGGACTTTTCGTAAAAATACATGTTCGCTGAGCATTAGAATGGATCACTGGCTAAATCTGAAACGTAAAATAACTGATGATGTGGATAAGAGTGAGTCATCTTCAAAGCAAAAATGGAACTTCATCCAATCATCTTAAAAATTGTCACCATTATATAAAGAAATATCTGCCGATTGACTTTACGTGTACAGGTCCCTAAGACAAGCAACTACCACAGTGTATGCTGTGCTACAGATATTGTTCAACAAGTCTATAAACCGTCAAAATTGCTAATGCAGGTCGATAATAAACATAAAGAATATGACACAAATATTAAAGATGTTTCCAACAGTAAGGAGCATGTGCTCTAAGAAAGTAAGAAAATGGCAAAAAATACTGTAACTAGTTGTAACAATGATAATGCAGTGAGGGCCTCATTTGAAGTTTATCAACTAATAACAAAAACCAGAATACTGCACACAATAGCTGAAGAACTTATATTACCTGCTACAAAAATCATGGTTTCTGCATTTATCAACGAGAAAGCTGCAAAAGACCTTTCCTTAATACTTTTGTCAAATGACACAGTCAAGAAGTGAATCACTGATTTGTCAATCAATAGCAGGGAACAATTATTTAAAATAATTCGCATGTTCCCCCATTTCACCATGCAATTGGATGAAAGCACTGTCATGACAAAGAAACCTGCTACATTAAATATGAGCATCAAATAGATGTTTTCAAAGATATACTGTTCATCTCCTCATTGGTACACCCTACTACTGAAGATGTATTTAACAGCCTAAACACTCATCTCATGACATGGTTTGGCTGAAATGCATTAGAATCAACACAGATGGACACGAGCAATGTCTGAAAAACTTACTCTACTAGTGGCATGGATTAAGAAAATCAGACAGCCATTGAATAAATAATTTAATGATGTATTTCTTTAACTTGAACTGTCACATCTACTTCATTTCCATCTTAAACAAATATTTTCTAAAAAAATACGATCTATATTTTAAGATGGAATATACAGTTGAGGTTATTTCATAAGCTGATATACATCATAAATGTTTTAAAACTCACCGTATGTCCACTTCATACATAGCAATTAGTTCAGTTGTGTGCTGATGAGATAATTAAATCTTTTCTTACAATGTAACTTCAAGCTTTGATTCAAAACATTGTTGATGATGAATACATTTTCAGAAATAATTTCAAAGATTTATCATTCTTATAATCATCGGTGAGAGAACAATGGATAAAAATATTTTAAATAATACAGGTTTATAATTATTTTTAATAATCCAATTAAAAATATGGTAACTAGAAATTCTTATTTTAATAACTATCTTTTTTCAATTATTTTTTTTTTTAAATGCTCAAAATGTTTATGGGATATGAAAAAAGACTAAGCAAAACAAATAGCAACATAATTATCATTCTTAAAATTGCAGCAATCTTAAGCGTTAAATATATAAAAGAAATTGCCTGAATTTTTTGTGGGCAAAATCTGAGAGATACGAAAATCACTCTGGCATTAAAACCTAATACCAAAGTTAATTTGTATAAAACAATATATTATTGATTATTAGCAATGAATAAAATACCTTGTACATTTAAATTTCGTATTCATAACTGCTCTCATGAATGTTGTTGTTTAAGCTTTTTAATATTTCCAACTTGAACAAAATTGTTTACTTAAAGTCCTATAAGTAAATGACATTTTGGTTTAATTATCTTGACTATTTTCAATCTACAATAAAGGGATTTATTAGATACCTTATCATAAACATTTACTATTTCAAGATTATGACAAACTTGACGTTTTATTTGCTCCGGAAGCAAAAGTGAAACTTACAATGTAATATATCTCAATGTCTGTCCCAGAGTCTACAGATGAAATGTTTTATTGTATTTTGTTCAAACTTAATATTAAGATTGTGTATGATCATAGCTCAGGATGGTTTTAGGATTTTAATTTCGACCCTTAAATAAATGGTAAATTACTTATCAATATGTCGTTAAAATTTAAAATATTTGTAAATGGTTAAAGCAATTTTGATTGTAGTGAAATATTTGGGGAGTGTTTGACATGACAAATAAAACTGCTTTGAAGATAGAGGATACCTTCAAGAATCTTCATTCTATCTATAAGCTATAGTGAATGGGCTCCAACACTATAGCAGATTGAGAAGAAAGCGATCTGGACTATACTGGGTCTGTAGACTTGGTTTATACACTTAGACATTCAGCTTGTTTTGGAAAAGATAAAGCCTCCTTTATAAGTTTTCCAGATTGTGATATAGTAAAGGCTTCTCAAAATTATACTATCCTAAGTGTCGGAGTTTGAAATGCTATAAACCTGTACAGATTTATGACGACCTATATATTAATATTTAAAAATTAAAGTTTATATATCATTATATCTATTCAATTAGCTCTTCAAAAGAAACTGTTTTGCTCTTCTTTTACAACAGACTGTAAGAAATCTATTATTTTTTTCACTTCCCCACTGTCTTAGGGATGTGTCTGTAAATAATTATCTTATTTTCACGTGAAGTGTATATTTATGTATGTTACATACTATTGTATTATTTCATCATCAATGCTCGAGAAGTTGAGGAAGAGTGAGTGTTATGGGGGACATTGTTACTTATATTGCTGCAAACTATATGTAAATACAAATAAGGTCTACATTATAAAATAAAATGGGGAGATTAAGTATTTAGTTTATGGTACTCGCGACGCATCCGCTGTTATTAGGCTTCAACGCCGGTCATCTCACACGTCAACATGAGTGCGTATAACCCGATCGGTTAGTAATACGAGTTGAGGACCGGGTTTGACATCCCATTCAGATACACGTATTATAGTTTATCTTTTACCGAACAGAGTATAGTCCTCCTAAGCTAATGGCTGCCCTGGGGGTAACTAACAAGTTACAATAACAAGCGCCAAACGTTTTAACCCTTCATAGTGATAAATTAACTGCCCTAGACTGTATTTGAAGCTGTCCTAGGGTTCTAGTTTATTTTATTACACACACTTTGCGAAGGGTCCCGAGTTAGATTACCTGCAAGGTCGACAAACGCTATATTGTTACACCAAAAGTCCCCGGTTCGACTACCGTCAAAGATATCTAGCAGGAGTAAGCATAAATTATAGCTTTGACTGTTTTCACATTTCAACCCTCCGCAAATGACAGTACATCACTAATTTTATTATTTTATTTCTTTCATTCAGGAGGTGTTGGAGGGTTCGGTGGGTACACATCTCACCCCTTGACGTCCCTTAGTCGATCATCGATCATCGATCACCAATTATCGATCATAGGGGGTGGTTTTGGGGCCTGGGGGTGCCCTCAACAAGCACAGTCTTCGTGTTTACACGGGTGCCAGACAAGCACGTGGAACCGAGGTGATTTTCAAGACAAGCACAGTCATGTTCAAGGGCAGGAACAACAACAGCAATAACAACGCGTCACATTGAAATACTAGCTCTATATGAGTGGGCTGAGGTGCTAGGTCAGGTACTATTTTACTAACACATCTATAAACGAATATATGCGTCATTCCTGTAATATCCGTGTCTTATTCACTCCCCCCCACCACAAAATGTCTGGGGGTATGTGTCGTGAGCCCGACGCCACGGCCTGCATGTTTCCGTGTTTTATTCACTCCCCCCGCCAATCAAATGCTGGTACACATTCTAGTCAACACCGATCCACACACCGAGCCCGGCAAGCATTGGGTCGCCATCTTTATCGACAAGAACGGTGCGGGAGAATACTTTGACAGCTACGGTTTTCCACCCCGTATAAAGTCACATCTGGCATTTATACGCAAAAACACTTGTCGCACGACTCATAACACGATACAACTTCAAAGCGTAGCCTCGGACGTTTGCGGACATTACTGTCTCGTGTACCTTCTCTATCGCGCCCAGAACATTCCGATGAAAACTTTCCTCGCCCTATTCTCGCCCACCGATCGTGCCGCCAACGACGCTAACGTGTTGAGATATTACAACACATTTTTCAAGACTGTGGGTTCCTGCCGCCGCCGCCCTGCAAGAGGGTGCGTCCAATCGGCGTGCGCCTATAAAAGGGGCGCTCCGATGGCCTGCCGGGCATAATCATGGAAGGCCAAGACGTATGCGCAAGGCAGGTGAAGCCGCTCGCCGTCGCCGGTATTTTCAACACTCTATTTCCGCTGGACGCGGTCGACGCCAAGCGAGTCATCGTTCGGCATGAGCGTCCAGAACGACTTTACGCCCTATGTCAGCTAGAAAAATGCGGCGGGAACTGCGCCGTGTTCAACCGTACAGAGTGCCAAGAACTGGGCGGCTACAAGCAGGTCATATCAAAGTTTTTCACCAACACGCATCCTCCGCAGAAGATCACTCTGACTAACCATGAAATCTCCCTGAGACGTATGTGCGGTGACCGTATGGTGGTCATCAGCGAAAAACAGGACGCGGGACTCAAACGGGTCGCCTATCTAGCACCTAGCTGGGCGCGTCTCTGCGATGTGTGGGACCTCATCGATGCAGCCGTCGACCGCAGGGATATGTGGTCGACACCTGTCGCGCGCTATTGCAACGATCTGATCGACACGCTCGTCGTAGATGTGTGCGACGAATCGGCGGACGTCATCGACCTCGATCAGCCTACGGTGGAAACGCACATCAGAAACCTGGATCTCCTCAGTGCTACCTACTATACACGACAAGTCGTCGGTTTGGACTATTACATGCTGGATTGTGAACTGAAAACAATTTTACTGACACATCTAAGAGACACTGTAGAAAAACGCATGAACGAATATATGCGTCATTCTTGTAAAAGTGTATAATATGTCTGTAAAAACCTTTAATGTATAATAAATGTATGTTTTGTAATATAGTGTTTTATTCAAGCAAAAAAAAAAACCTGTCTGTTCCTTACGAGTCTCGACTTGTTGGGCTAGCAAACATGAACAGAGTCAATTAGCTCACAGTTTCAAGGTCACGACTTGTCTTGTCAACCCGCCAAACCGGTGGGAGGTCTTGGGTTCGAATCTCGCCCTGGTGAACTGGGGGGTGGTTTTCTACTCTCCCTCACTCCACGTAGAGTTTAAAGTCCTCCTAAGCTAATGGCTGCCCTGGGGGTAACTAACAAGTTACAATAACACCGGGACACAAGCACGGTGGAACGAGGATGTCAGACAAACACGTACAGGATACAGCTTGCTATAACAACACTGCTACGAGGGTGTCAGACAAGCACGTACATGTTCAAGGATACAGGTGACGTCACAACAGGATACAATAACAACGGCGGGGGGCGGGGGGCAACAGGATACAAGTTGCAATAACAACAACAGGTGACGTCACAACAGGATACCTGCTACGAGGATGTCGGACAAGCACGTACATGTTCAAGGATACAGGTGACGTCACAGGTTACAATAACAACGCCTGAGAAACAACAGGTGACGTCACAACAGGATACAAGTTACAATAACAACGCGTAACACCCGGGACACAAGCACGGTGGAACGAGGATGTCAGACAAACACAGGTTGCTATAACAACACTGCTACGAGGATGTCAGACAAGCACGTACATGTTCAAGGATACAGGTGACGTCACAGGTTACAATAACAACGCCTGAGAAACAACAGGTGACGTCACAACAGGATACAGGTTACAATAACAACGCCTGAGGGCTGTTATGAGGTCCACCCCATACTACTGTCCAGCATTTCTTCTTAAGATTATGTTATTATTTACAACACTCAACAGTTTTACAAAAATTACAAGGATATACACATTAACCTATCATAAATAATCGGTGATTTTTGTGACAATAGGCATATGTGACGGTTAAGCCAAATCTAATTTAGGCCTATTCATTTATTATTTTGTTAGATTATTACGTTTATAATAGTAAGAATATAAATTATTAAGCTACAAATACCAATTAGAAACCTTCCGAAAATGCTTTTAGGTGTTTATAATCGTTAAAAAAAATTTTTGACTCCCCCCAAACACCCATGAACCCCCCCCCCACTTCATATTCCTACGTACGCTATTGTACGTCAAATGCTCCACTGATGTAAATTTACCAGCTTAGCTAAGACACATCTAATAATTAGGCTATATTTAACATAGCAATAAAAGAAACTCTGTGCCTGTGTGCTATACAAGATGAAATAAAAACCAAACATGACTCAAATACTTGTTCTCTAAAGTACAAAATGCACCATTAGATATAATTTTGATTGTTCGATTCTTAATATTCATCGGCTGAACGTTTACATTTTTTGAAGTCAGAGAAAAGTATTGATGAAAACATTGTGCAGATATGTTTTTCAACTCTGTAATTAGCTTTAAAATCATACCAAGCTATAGATTTTGTGGTAATTTTAGTTTTGTCGTTGGCGACACTTATGTGGTAGACACATTTGATACGTTCACAAAATGATCAGTGATTTGCTTAAGCGACTCCGAAAATTGGACGACGACGATGAAGTAGGTCATGAGAGCCATCAATATCTGAAAGAATAATAACAAAAATTTAATATTAGTATACAAGAGGATTCCTTCACTTCCATGAACCTGTCTAACATATTTATACAATAGTTAGAACAGGGTGGAAAAACTATATCTCAAGCTTTAACATGGATTCAACACAATTTAGACTACTGATCCAATCCAAATAACAATAATTTCACTTTATTATCCTTTTCCCTTGAGGCAGTTAATGTGTCGTTAACAGGGTAGGCTAGATTTGACGAGATTGCACTGGGAAATTACAATCATTCAACATAAAACATACCCACTTCGGTGACCACATGGTTTAAGGTGATACTATAGCAGTAGACAGGACTGCCGATGATGGGTAGATCTAGGTTCGAATCTGGGTCATGTGTACTGAAGATGGTTTTTCCAAAAATGTGTTTCCACTTTCCATCTACGCAAACGTGGGCACCCTCCTATAGGTATGACCTTCCTAATCCATGAAACCATTAGCGTAATTAGTACGTAAGCGTATAACTCGAATGGGTAGTAAGACATGGTGCTAAAAACAAGGATCTGATATAACTTTTAAAGACAATAAACATACTTCGTTCCATACATTATTTTTACCATCAAATAATTCCTGAGTGATCAAATATACTACTGGGGGAGTGTTAACAGTTAAAAGTACAGACCTGTCGTCCCTTTCCTGCATGAAAACAACCTCCGGTCCATTCCTCTCTTACATAATAATTATAATATAAGCATACCCACTTAAGGGGGCAGGTTACTCTCTATCTGATCCATGTTAAAATGACTATGTTTAGCTACAGTTTTATCAATGACTATTCATCACAACAATTTAAGATAAATAGCACACAATAACGCAAATAAAATATACACGGTATACTAATTTATATTTTTATAACATTTTATTTCAGGGAATTTCTCCAGCTGGAGGCCTCCAGAAGTGAATGATAAATAAAAATTTAAGTATTTAAATTTACTTTACATCAATTACTGTTTCCAGCCTTTGGATTGGGTCCGTTTTGCTAATTTAACTTAGACTAAGATAGGCACCACATCCAGTCCCCTGCCGTTAATTTATCACTGTGAAAAGGTAAGCCTACATTTCACCAATGATACAATTTTCGGCCATACAGGGTATTGAATGAGGGACACCTAACTTAATAGACAGAACCGCTACCGACTGAGCTAAGTTGTCGAATTTTAAGTATTCTAAATGATATTATGTTTAAAAGGGTTCAATTAATATACTGTTTATATATTTGTGGTAAACATACAAGGGCCTTGTAAAGTAAATTTAACTTTTCTTTCACTTTTGAAAATATTACTGGGGACCCAAAATACTGTAGCATCGGATGGTCAATAAAATACACAACTGCTATATCGATGGTTGAACCTTACCCCATTTGTCCGTGATTGGAGGCGACGTGGAAGAGCGACGTAACTTCTGCTATGCACACCTTCCTTCACCCGAGAGAAAATGTACACTGGCGGAGCGAATTGAACGGCGATTTAGCGAACCCCACATGTGGGCTGGACATGCGCAGTTATAGTTATTCTCTTCTAGATTGTGCCAGAAAGAACCACCGGTCTTCCCGAGGCGCGTAGAAATGCGCATAACATTGTTCCTTTGATATTCCAGAATCTTTCCCCTCTTGCTTACCCATCATGCCCCTCCTCTTTGTTGTTTCTGTATATATATTTGTGTCTGACCCAATAAACCTCACAATTGGGACAGAGCTGGATTAGGACTAGTACAAGCTTCGGCTTCCTACGTTTGAAAATGTAAGAACCCAAATTCTATCTCGGCTAATTTAACATCTTTTTTTTATATATTTTTTTATTATTTCAAAATTCCTTTTTGGCTTAATTTTTTTTGTTATCTTAAAAAATTAAATTTAAATAGAAGTCTGGCAATTAACTTGTAATGGCGTCTTGTCACCGGTTGAGGTGTAATGATTTATTTGTATTAATTACGGTGGAACTCTAAATTAATTATTGCTTCATATTGTGGTATTGGACTTATAAGCCTATGTTGTCTTTTTACAACACGCCAGGGCGAAATGGGCGTAGTCACGATTTATAATTTATACAAATTGTTATGTTAGGGGAACTATTGACATTTACTGTTATGTTTATATTAAATAGTCTTGTTGATATAATACTTAGATTTCTTGGGGTTATTTCGCAACCTATTAATGTTTTCATCTTGAGAAATATTTACCTTTTAGACTTGAGAGTCAATGTTGTCGCAATACAACACGCCAGCGCTGATTGAACCAAATCAGGATTGATAGGGTAAATAATTTTTAGACCGATTGTATTGTCCATATTTACTATTATTCTATTATATATATATATAACCGTACATTTTTTGTTTACTTGTAAAGAAAATATTACTCTAATTGTAACTTTATTGTTGGCAGAATATCATTTCTGCCCTGACCCGTTATAGCGGGCTAATTTTCAATGTTAAAGTCCAAAGCACTTGTACATAATGTACATTTAATTGTTATAACAACAATAATTAGTACTTATTTGAATTGTTAAACTTCGGATTGTCCTATCCAAAATAAATATTGGTTCAACATGACTAATTTTTTTATTTTTAACTATTATATACCATCACATGTCCTAGGTTTTTGGTTGTTTAATGTAATTTATCTAATATTTTTTAGTGGTTAGGAAGGGTGACGCATTTTAAGGCTCTCTAGTGATAGACGACTCCCATATATTTTGATACTCTCAGTAACAGGTGGGAGTGGCGAGATTAGACGCGTAATGTTTCTCTACGGAACATTTCTAGTCTTGAACTCATGTGCACTCACTCTTGTTGTTGTTATTTACCCTTTTGTATTTTCCTTGTATTATTTTGTGGCCTCCTCGTCTGAGGACGCTACAATACCTTTTCTCCAGGGGCCCACAAAATTCTAATCTGGCCCTTGTGGGTCAAAATAAATTATGTATTACATGGTTATGAAATCATTTATTTAGGTATTAAAAGACGTGACTATAAATTTGGTTCGTCAATATTAGCGTGCTATGGTATTATTTTATAAATTTGTTAAATTTTTATTTCTACCAAATCTCTGAGTCGTTCGTGTTATACACAAATACATTAATTATGCTAGGTGTGACCAGAATTAAGAAATTATAATTTAGATGAAATGTAATATAATTTAGATGAAATGTACCCCAATGCTCTTGTAGAGATACTGCTAAACTACTTATGAAAAACAGCTTTAATTCTTTCTGCCGGGATTCAAACAATCCTTGTCAATGACAAACCAAACTGAATGAGTAGATTGTTAAAACACGTACCACCAAAACAGGTTTTATGAGTATTATATGTTTCAAATTTAATCCTAGTAGTAATATTACTATAGAACCTAGTACATACGAGGAATAAACAAATTTAATTTTAATACCAGTGTTAAAATATTATTACAGTATTTGATGCAATTTAATATTTTGAAGATCTAAAATGTTTATCTATCTAAATGATGTAAAATGTTTATAACATTTAATATACTGAAAGAAACTAAATAATTTATACACATAAATATGTAGTATGTATATGATCTTAAGAGGCTATCAATTAAACCTTAATAATTCTAGTTATAGACTATCAGAATTTACCATAGTCATCATAATACAATTTGATCTTATTACTCTGCGGTTGATTAGTTTTGTAGTCACTACATTTTACAATGTATTTGAATATTTTTTTAACTCAACCAACTATTTTCTGTCCCATCTATGAACCACTAATTTATTTGGTACAGCTACTTACCGATATGAGAATACTCTTGTTGACGATACAAAAACCAGCGGCTGAGATGTGCACTGGACTCGCCTTTACTTGGCTGGTGAACATTTGGATCTGGAATATAATGAAATCACTTACTGGGGTAAAAGTTTCATATAAATCAGGGACATGGTGTTTTGTCAGGCGAGGAACTTTAAACTGTACCGGGACCTAAAAGTAGAGTACTCCTTGCTCAATAATTAAAAATGATATATTATTCCCATGAAAGGCAGAGCTTAGGTGGGGTTTGACCAATAGGAATCCAGTGGGGAAGAACATCATGTCAAAGGTAAAGTTTTAATAAAGTCACGAGTCGACTTTGGTGGTCTTAGGGTAAAGTGCTCGCCTCAGGACCCGAAGTTTGTTGGTTCAAACCCAGCCGATATGATGGATTTTTCTTAAGTGATAAAAAAATCCGTAGCACAGCAGCTTTCTTCTGAAGGGAGGTAAAACCGTTAATACCAAATCGAATGTGGCATTATAAGTGACACTGGAAGGTATGTGAAAAGACATCTCCTGGCAAAATTGGTAGGCTCTTTTGCTCTCATTCATAGAAATTTTCATCTAATTATATAATCAGTCGGTTCTAAAGTGAACGTTGAATACCTCAAATAAATAAATAAAATAATCTCACGTACCCTGGCCACTAGGGTGGAATGAAAAAATGTTTTTTTTAACTCAAATGTCTAATAGCGATATAAACTTGCCTTTTACTAATGTAATGAACTGACTAAAACATCAAAGCAATCAGAAAAGTTTTTGAGGTGCCGCAAACGGGTTGAAGTTTAATACATTTATGATTTTTTTCATTTTTTTGGTAGATTTCTGAAGACAATAATTTTTTGAACAAAAATTTCTAATGAAGATAAAAATAAACGTTTGACTATTGTTGTCAATCGACAAAAAAATCAAATCAAACAAATAATTTTTTGAGGTGCCACAAACAGTTTGAAATTTTTACTTTTTGTGGTTTTTGCACATCTTTTACATTTTTGAAATTTTTTGTTATCAATTTATTTTTACTTAAATATTGAATTGTGATATTCTTTGTTCCATCAATATTAGGCAGAAAGTGACAAGTAGTAGCATAGCTGAGGTATAGTGCGACCTTGAACAAGCTGTAACAAGCGCAGCTTAGTAGGCAGGGAGGGGTAGCTCCAAGCTCCACTCCAGTCGGTGGCTTTCTGAGCTTCATCTTGTGATGTGTTACTACAATTCTAATGTGAAACAGTCTCATTTGAGTGGTTGTTTCATATAGTTTTTCTTTTTGTGTAATAGACTATAGTTTTTTATTATTAATTTAGCACTGCGTGTTACAAACCGTTCGGGTTTTACGCTGTATAGACAATAGTGTTATTTCCTTTTGTATATATCTTGTAACAATAAAGTAAAAATGGTAGGGTCGAAAACAGTACAGATTCGGCCAAAGCACTAGTGCTCCATTTTTGTCCATCCAAAAGACCTTAGTAAAATATTAATACTGACCTATGAAGATGTAATGAAGTGTTATTTTAAAATAAGGCTTCGGCTAAAAACAGAGAGGGCTTATAAGGAACCTACCGTAAGTGAAATATCAGAAATATTGGTAGAAAAAAATAGAAAAGTTGTGGTCAAGAGCTTCTATTCCTGTCGTATCCCACACTCGTATCTTGCAGATGATTAGAAAATATCATGATAGGTAGAGAAATATTTTCAGATCAAAAAATAGAAAGGTAACTAAAGCTTTTGAATCAAATTTGATTTTATTAAAGGATGAGAGTAAACTTCTTTTTGACATCGCTGCCTACAAATGTCTAAATTTTGCGCTTTTTAAATGTGAGAAAGAAAAGAAGGTTCCGAATTTAGAGCAAATAATTTTAAAAGACCAAAGAACGACTTGAAAAAATTGTTATTAGCGCAGTTGATGTTGCAGTATATAGAAATCTAGCATTAAAAAAACTTAAGGTATTGGAGAGAGAAATAAATTATAAGGAACAAAAAATACTGAAAAAGAATGGAATAGATGGAAAATGTGTCGTAGATTAGAAAAATAAAGAATATGAAGAATACATGAAATTAGAAGCAAATGATGTTGTGGCTTCAAAATCTTATCAGGTTGCAACATCAAGTTCGCGAATGCGCATGAAATTTCCTTCTGTAAATTCAGTATGTGATTGAACTGATGTTTCTAATAGAGCTGATGCAGCAATTGCAAGTGCAGTTCTTCAGGATAGTGGCCTCATTAGTGAAGAGGACAAAAGTAAAGTAATTGTTAGAATGAAGATTAGAAGATAAAGGTAAAAGAATCAAAAAACTGCATAGAAGGCCATAATGAAAGCACACAACAACTAACAAAGGACTTTATTTTGATGGAAGGCGAGACAAAACTTTAGTACAGGAAAAGATAGGGAGCAAATATCACAGGAAAAATCGTTGTAGAAGAACATGTGTCACTTATTGAAGAGCCTGGTTCGAAATATTTGGGACATGTGTCACCACGTTCTAGGATATTAAGGATAGTATTGTGTTGTTTTATAATGTTAATAACCGACCCATAGACCTAACTAATGTAGGATGTGATGGAATTGTGACTAACACTGGTAAAACACAAGCTAATAAAGACCTTCTACCAGTAAAATTTCCCCTTTATCCGTGTCATACCCCAGCCGTTAAAAGGATGATGAATTTAGTTACTGAATCATCATTGCCGTATGTGGGGCCTCACAAGAGATGGATTTTTAAAACAAAAAATAGAATCGCAAAAATTGATACCAATATTTGAAACTAAGGAACATTTCAATATAAAAGTAAAATGACAATGTTATTCTTTAACAAAAAAGGTTAATGAAATTTTTTCTTATTCTGTTGAATATTTTTAATATAATATACTTATATACAGTAACAAATTTTATCCTGTAGTGAATGTATATTGCTTTTATAGTACATATATATCCACAAGTAAAATATTTATATCTGTTTTGGATAGTATAATTGTATTCATTAAAATTTCATTAAAAATCACCAAAATTTGATATATTAACAAATATATTGCACTCAAATAAATATCTTCTTGGAAAACTTTCAACGGTTTAAATGAAAAATATGCTTTTATATTTGTCATCAATATTATTTAAAGTGTTTAAAATAAAAATTATAGTCCAAAAACAATTTTTGAAAATTTGAGTTTTTTTACCTAAAAGTTCATTTTTTAAGGTTCGTGTGGCACCTCAAAACATTTTCATAGAGCTTCAAAATTTTGCAGTATTAAAACTGATACTATAAGGCAGCTTTTGCACCCTATTATAAAACTTAGCTTAAAAAAAAGTGTTTTAACCCCTGTTTTCATTCCACCCTACTGGCCACACTCCACGCCACGACACATTACTAATATATATATATATATATATATATATATATATATATATATATATATATATATATATATATATATATATATATATATAATATATATATATATATATTTACAACGAAACCTCGCTGATCTGAATCTTAGTGTTTCGGATTTTCAATTATTACGGACTGATTTTCAAAATATATTTATATTCTAAATTTGGACTATTAACTTGTGTTGTATAGGTTGAGTAAGCTATATAGATATTTAATTTTACTGCTGTATTCACCACAGAATTCAGTATCTAGAAGTTGAAGTGGGTCAAGTAAAAGTCAACTTCAAGACCATCGTGTACGTTTGATAGAACACAAGAGTGCAATGAGGAGTATTTTCAAACATCATCTAGATACTACAAATATTTGCAACTGTTCCTGTTTCAACTGCAACGCCAGAGAGAACCTTTTCAACTCTCCACCTTATCTGCGGAATTCGACTGGAGAAAGTAGAGTTACTGGACTAGCTTTACTTACAATATACCGCACCCTGACCCTGACCCTGATGCATTAGTATCACGGTTTGCCAGGCGTGAACACTTTATGTTGTAAAGGTTAGATTAATAGTAATATCGGGTGACCTGGTGGTCTAGGGGTAAGGTGTCAGACTTCTGTGCAAAGGGTCCGGGGTTCAATCCTCAGTCCCGGCACAGATTTATCTGATTACCAAACCATTCCTTCACCTCTGACAAGACGTGTATTAATCACAACTTGTGAATGTGTGGAATGCAGGCCTCCACCGTGGTTGGGATTCCACGTTAAACTGTAGGTCCTCCATTTCATCTCACAATCACCCTAGCATTACACATTAGCGTAAGTACGTATAACCCGAACGGGTAGTAAGACGCGGTGCTAATAATAATAATAATAATAATAATAATAATAATAATAATAATAATAATAATAATAAATAATAATATCATACAGTAAATAAAATATTAATCAATTTATTCATCATAAAGTTGTCAATATTATATTAAATGATAAAGCAACTGTAAGCAGGGAAAGTTAGCTTTTACGTCTCACTGGTATCAGCATTATTAGCAGCTCAGTTGTTAGTGTTTCTACTTAGTGTGTTTAGGGTACAGGGTTTGATTCCTAAAAAGGGCGTAGTACTTAACATTTGATAAATTTACAGTCTAGGATAATAGTGTTGTATATGTTATATGAATGAAGTCTGTATGCAAGTTGTGTTGCTGATATAAAGCCATTCTTCAGTGTGTTCAAAAAGTGAAAGTTAAGTTCTTCACTTAAATAGAAGTATTACAAATAGTATTGCTCACTTTCAGACTCTTATCATACAAAACTTTCCCACCCCTCTCCCTCCGAAATATCAGTCTGGGTACGGCAGTGGCTGGCTCTGCTTTATTTGGATGTAATGAAAGAAGGTTGTTGTATGGCATTTTCTTGATCACTTCATAAATTGTTTTATTACTTGCCGCAGTATGTGTCGTCAGATAATTATGAAGAACACATCCAGCCTTTACAATACTATCAACACTTTATAACTTAATTTTAAACGGCTGCCTAAAGATAACAATAATAGTTATCATTATCATTTCACCAACATTCAAAGGCGCATGCGTAGGCGTGCTGAATTTACTGATACTCAAATTATGGATCACACGTATGAAAATTTGCGCCCCGATATCAAAATAAATATTATAACACAGAAAGTTTTAACTATTACCTAGTTATTGCGTTTAGTATTGCACTATCAGCAATGTCACGGGAAATACATTTATTATGATATAATCACGCCTTTGAGCAGGCACGTTGAACCCATTCCGGGTTACATACACGCAAGTAACCACCCTTCCAGTAGGAGTCAAGGAACATACAAGCCAAGGACAAGATATAGCCACCAACTAATTGGAACTAGTTCTCAACTGAACCGAGCAAACCCGGCTTAAGAGCGGCAATGGTATAGGTGCCAATTCAAATACCACTTAGTACAGGATTGTAATTAAAAAAAAGGGGATTATAGCCCTAACATCAGGGGAGGGCAGTTGCTCTTGGACGTGGAAACGGTTTCCCTCGCCATGTCAATATTATTTCATTCCTAAGTTTTCCTGACCTCTTGACTTAGTGACGGAGGTTGTTGACATAGGACAGTTACAAAATAATGTCATACGAATGTTTAAAGTTACTCCTTGTGCGTAAGTGGATCCAAGATGATAGGAATGGTAGAATTAAATGTGTTACGAGCAATTTGGAACCATCCCTTGTTGACACTCACGTTCAATTTTTTGTGAAGATAGAATATTTATTGTGGCCAATATGATTCTTAGGGCCAGTTTTATAGTCAGACTTAGTACGCCTAAGTGCGAGTCGATACTAAATACAGGACGACACCTACCTAGAACAAAATGGAATGGGCCAGTTTCACATATGAAACTGGCCCATTCCATTCAATTCCAGGTAGGTGACGTCTTGTATTTAGTATAGCGCCGCACTTGAGGCGTACTAAATCTGACTATGAAACTGGCCCTAGTATCGCCACCTTTAGTTACACAAGTAATAATGGGTTAGGACTTTTCTGCGAAACCTGAGCCCCGGTTGACATCTACAAAAAGGTTATAAGTTCTACAAGCAATTGTAAGCTAACATTTAGTTTATTGTCACTACTCTATCCACGCACCATGCCCATGTGACGTAATTGAATTTTGGTAAATAGTATAAGACATTACAATTGTTTACAATAGCCGATACCGATAGAGTCTAAGAGATTTCTCCTCATTTTTGGGCCGGATCTTCCTTCTGTCAGTTCTAACGGTCACGCAAAATATTAATGATTTAATTCAATATTACAAGTTTGGAAAATGTGTTGCCTTAGTTGCAAACTAGTCTTAATTAATTTGTGTTTCTACAAATAGCATGCACCCTACATCTTATTGTTAAAAGATTCATATAATAAACCCAAAACAGAATGAAAATTAAACTATATTAAACTTTTTTAAATTTACATAAATTCAAGTAAATTTATTAGCTTATAACATAAGAATAGCTAAGTATCTTATAATATTTGCATTATATAAATAGTTTTAGTGCCCATCAGTGTCAGGTATTGTTAAGTGAAACCTCTAATTGGTTCAAAACAGTTATATTCTCAACAATTGAAAAGTTATCTCGGGTCTAGGCTAGAATTATAACTTAATGTAAAATTGCAACGTTCATCCTATTATCGACCTGACTCCACCTTTCATCTGTCCCTTGGGACAAGTGGTTTAAACATTCAATTGTAATTAATGTAATTTTATGTAATGTTATGATATGGATTGTATAAGTACTCCCATGCTTGAAAAGTCTCTCCCGGTATTTAATTTTGAGGGGGAATTCTGTACCGGTTGAAGCCGAAACTTAAATTAATTTTATTTATTTTAATCACAAAGTAACATACAATTAAAAGAAAGTATTTATTTTACTAAAGTAAAATTAAAGATATTATTATAATAAAATTATCATAAAAAATGTAAAACTAAAATAAAGTATTGGTTTTGTTCTGTTCTGTTTTGTTATTTCGCCGAAGAGTGACACTTATGTTGGAGGTCAGTTGCATGTTGGAGCTTAATTGTATGATGTCAGTTAAAATGGTGGAGCTCATTCGTAGCATAGAGCTCTGGTTTATCATGGAGCTTTCAAGTTACGGCCGTGTTGAATAAGAATTGTAATGTAAAGCCTTTAATTAGTGGTACGTAGGCGAAATGTGTCAGCTCACTTTAGATAGTTTTTAAAATGTTTAAAGATTGTAAATTTGAATTAATAAATGAAAACTGAAGTTGCGAAACTTTAACTATTAAAACATTGGTCAGTAAAGCATTATTCTGTCAAAAGGACGATAATCGTGGTGTGACGTTGCGCAGAGTTCAAGATCCAATAGGAAAGTATTCTTTTAAGATTTGCCCTAAGGTAAAGGAAATACTTTTATAATTATTAATTTATTATTTATTGGCTGAGCTCAGTTTTGAGGATTTTTTCTGCCTTTTCAGTGGCTTAAACGGGTATATCCAATACTTTATTAACAGGAAAAGAAAAGCGAATTTGACTTTTAAATTACCTTTGAATTTCTCTAAAGACTAAATTGCTACGTGCAACGCATGAAATCAACGTTTCAGATCAAAACTACTGAAAATATTTTATCTTATATTATGGATTGAGACCTACAATATCGTACAGAATCTCAATTATTGACGATCTAAATAAAATTCAGATATCTATCAAGTAGCAATGTGCTCATAGGAGGCGTCAACATATTGTTCTCATGAGATTTCCAACAAACTCTACGGTCATTCCGAGAACCACTAGAGTTGACGAGGACATCACCTGCTCTAAAAGATCCTACATACTCCCAGACGTTGTGAAGTTTTCCCTGTCAACCAACATACACATCCGCCTTTGCAAATAGACTTATTTATAAATATATTGCTGAAACTCAGCAATGGAGCCTTTGCAGAGCATGAAAGCAATATTTCCTTGAATATCTCCCAAATATGCGTCGTAATCAAGGATATCTATGAATTTGGCCATTTTATTCATCCTAGTATAGGTCTTCTGCAATACAAGCCTGTTTCGTGATTCCCTAATCAAACTATTCTAGCAAAAAAACTGAATCGGCTAGTAAAATTAATGTCTTTATTTTTTGATGTTAAAAGTGCAATCCCGCACTTATTTGTCTAATTTTGTAATTCTCTTGGGTGACCTGGCGGTGGTCTAGGGGTAAGGTGTCGGACTTGTGTGCTGGTGGTCCGGGGTTCAATCCTCGGTCCCGGCACAGATTTATCTGATTGCCAAACCCTTCCTCCACCTCTGACAAGACGTGTATTAATCACAACTTGTGAATGTGAGGAATGCCAGGCCTCCACCGTGGTTCGGTTCCACGTTAAACTGTAGGTCCTCCATTTCATCTCACAATCACCCTACCACTACATATTAACGTAAGTGCGTATAGCTCGCACGGGTAGTAAGCCGATAATAATAATAATGAAAATAATAATTTGTAATTCTATTAATCCATTCGGCTTACCCATCCAGGCTCTTCAATTAAAACTTGATTACCTATAATTTTGCTGCGTAATTTGAACCCACCTAAACCGTGTGATGGGGCTAACTTACAGCTAAATATGCCGATAATATTTTATATTAGAGGTGACTATCATGACAGGTTGAACAACGGGAAAATACTCAAAAAATTACTCATTACTCAATCAGACATGTTCTTCTAGTTTAAATCCATACAATTTTATATCAAGGTTTGTAATGGCATGACCATCAACAAAGCGCAAGGATAAATCTTGAAGGTGGCAGGCATTGATATTCACGGCAACTGTTTCTCATAAGGACAACTTGGGGTGTGTTCCCCTGATATTTCTAGCAGCAACCGCAAATGCTCGCTCCTGATGTTAAACCACTAACGTAGCTTACTAAAAGGCATTGCCTTAAATTTTATTTCAACATTTCCTTCAATTAATACAATTAGTCTGTGTGTCTAATTTTAAAATAGAAATAGCTATGGTACATAAAATTATTTTGATTTAAAGATACATCATTATCAAGTCCAAGGTTTTCGTCACGGTGATTTCTACCTAATATAATTTATGATTTATTTTCTGTAATGGTATTAAAAATATCTAGGGTGTGTTAAAAACGTGACTGTTTTATTGAACATGTTTTAAAAACTGACATCACTGCAAGTAAGCTGGGTGGAAAAGCTAGTTACACAATATACTAATATGTATAGTTAAAATGTTTGACTTTTGGTGAGCCTAGTGTTGAAATAAAGTTTTTTAAAAACAAACTTATGAACGAACACACCCCTTACTTAGCATATTAATCCTACCTGGAGTTGACATTTAGGATTCAAATCAAGCAGTGGCACGCCTCGTAGTTCATCCAGAATCACGTGGTTCTGAAAAACAAAAGATCACATCTATAAATAATAATTAAGAAATAGTTTTGATAAAATGAAAAACGTGAGAAAAAATTGATTTTGGATTAGCATGATAAGTTTTAAATACCCCTTTTATTTTACCTTAGTTATAACGAGGTCTTTAAGGTTATATTTAGTTTCCCCCTAGTTCAATTTGTTGGTTAATTTTCAATCCTAAGACATCCCTAGTCATTATTTATGTGGTATATAATTATATATTTTGCTAGATGATATAAAATTAACTTAGTGATTCGTTGTCAACAGGGAGAGATGAGAGGGCCTATTAGCCGGAGGGATATTGTGACAAATCTTTGTAAATTGGGAATTGTATATTTTAAGAAGGAAAATTACTGTTGTGGCTGGTCGGCGCCGGGTGCTAGTAGGCAATCCGTTAGTGGATGATATTCATCTCAAGCAGCCGAGTCGTCTGCACCATGAACTCGAAATAGTGGTGCGTGGCTTATATTGGGACTGAGAGATTAAAGCACCTCTCGAATTGTTTATGTTCCTGTCGTACCAAGTTTTAAACAGTGTGTTTGTTACGTGTGACGTTTTGAAGTATTCAGTCGCTCTCATGTGGCAGCGTCAAAAGAATGTGATGATAGGTAGCTTAGAACTATTTCAGCACCAAGATGTAGCATAATAGGATATTAAACATTATAAACACCAATTATATAATCTATCAGTAATAAATAAAAAGAAGAACAAGTCACTCTGCTTCATTTATTAATCACAATCACAATCAACAATTATTGTTTTCGGCAAACATACATAGAAAAAGAGTTTGTAAGTTTGAGCTCAACAAAAAATGTAATGTTTTTATAGGTCCGAATGGAACTCACTCAAACAAAGGTATGCGCTCATTTACGCTGGTTAAAACTGTAAGATTGTGAACTTATACCTGCCATGTGGTGGAGCGTAGCCTGTAAATATCTGTGAAGTGATCAGTAGAGAATGTGGTCAGTATGAATATCTGAACCTGTTTCAAGATATGAGGGTTTGACTCTTTCTCCTAGGTATTTTTAGGGGGTAGGGGTGGAGGGGAAATCATTCAGGGGATGAGAGGCAACGTGCATTACAGGTAAACAATGGTAACAATGGTGTGGAATAATAAAAATAAGAATAATGGATATCAAGAGTGATGAGGGGCTTAGGGGTCGAGATGCAACACGTATTAAAAGTAAAAATACGAGAAAATTTATAAAATAATATTAAATAAACTGGGTGTCGGGAGGAGTGAGATGTCAGGAGAGGGGAAGGAGGGGTCCTTGGGTTGAGATGCAGCACAAAAATTGGCAACACTACCACGAAGTCGTCAACGTAGTTGCTGTAAGGTTTGGGAAGGGGCCAAACTCATAACGTATTAGTAGGGCTTAGTGGTAATTTCCATTTAGATTGAGAGATAACTGGTTAAACTATAGAGTGGAATTAAAGTTCGGTTGTTCAAAATCGAATTCCATCTATTTTGTCTAATTGATTGAATAGCTAAAAAACTATATATATAATAATGGTTATAATGTTTAAACTTATTTCCCTCTTAATAATCACTATTGGTTGATATTCTTATTATTGGCTTATAGTAAATTTCTACCTGTAATATAACGAAAAAGTAAAACTATAAATTAAATAAATTATTGTTGATATATAAACTAGTTAAAAAATAAGGAATGTATAAAAATCGTGACGGCTGGTGGTGCCGTAAAGAAGGCAAGAGGGTTAAAAAAAAGTAATCCAAATACAGAAAGGAGGATCAATGTTGACCTTATTAGAGGAAAGTGCCCCAGAACTTATAACGTTTGCTTTAGTTATGTTATTGTTCTTTTGTTGAAGGTGTTATTAGTTCCGTATCAAGTCTAATGTTGTGTCGCCACTTGTTATATACATAACTTTCGTCCATTATATATGCACCTCGTTGGAACGCCAATTGTTATATAATCATTTAAAAGCTCCTCGGTTGAAAGTAATTTATTATAGATTATATTATGCCCCACAGTAAGTCGTCATTTCTATTGTGCAACAGTGTGCTTTGCTTATAATGCCACCTTTGTCTTATTACTAAACGTAAAAATGATAACACTTTACATAAAGTTTAATGTCACTTTATTCCATTAAAAGAAAAAACATATTTGTGTTTTTATTTAAATTGAAATGCGATCATGTCGAGGGCCTAGCAACTAATTATCACCGAGCGCTTAAAATATGTCCATTTAAGACCGAACACACGTCTGTCTGTGACCACGACCGATTTCACAGTAAGAGAAATTTCAAAATTACTGTATATATCTGAGCTCAATAGAAGCTTCTAGAAGGGACATTTTCTAACGGTGAATTACATACCTACAAACTAAAAAAAAAAAAAAAAACCTCCTGCGTGGAGAACATTCTTCTAAAACAGGAAATTACTTTAAAAGGTCTTAACTTGGTTGGATTACGTAGAAAGGCATTAAGTGGGGTTATTCCAGTAGGTGCCGCCATCTACCTCGGGGTTAAACTAACTAGTAAATAATTTAGAGGAAGACGTGATCTAAGCGCCAAGTAATAGATTACGAAATTTAAATAAAGTAAAATATGTTTAATTATATGTAAAATTAGGATGATAAAAAAATGTTTTGAATATATAAATAATTAGAACAATAATATGGTCAATGCTTTCAAATACTCCTTATGGTCAAATCAATTACATTACAAACTCTCATTTTGATCACCACTACCTCAAAACTCGAATATAATTTAGGATTCAAGTAACTGGAGGTTTCCACTACTGGTATTTTCCTATTGGTTGCGGGAGGCTTAATGACCTTAAAGTTAGAAACTTCATATTTTAAAACTTTTATAAATATCTATGGTGGCATTTCTGCCTTACTTCCAGATTTAAATTTCAAAACTTAAATTAGTTAATATAAATCTAAAGTTTTCATGTTTACCTAATTGACTATCTGAATTTTCTCTCTATTTGCCGAGGAATTTAGCTTTCCAGTTCATCTATACTTGGTCTATATTTTTCTGGACTCTCAAAAATATGCACAGGTTTTCTGTATTAAAATGTGATAAGAACAATAAAACATTCGTAAAGAACCGTACAGTTGATTAATTCACGTATCAGCCATAGCTTTACATTAAAACGTAACAATTAATTTACTCACCATTTGAGAAAGATCCGTTGCTGCAACGCATACAACATAAAGGTAGCTTACGTTGATGAACGTGAATACAATTGGAAAGGTATACGAATCAGGATTCATGAAACAGAACGTGTATAGGTCAAGTAATATTTCAACAAAAACTGAAGTAAATAGTATCACAAGACGTCGACCATAGCAGGTGTTAACTAGGTCCACGGTGCGACAGAGATGAACATACAGGAGACGTACTTGCTCTAGCAACTGTTCGTTATGAACACTCTGTCTCAGAAGAACACATATAGACCTGAATCGTGGAACTAGTTGATAACAAAACGCAGTAAACAAGCTGATTGATAGAATGCGTAGATATACAGGATAAAATGTACTGAACATAACTAATATACTTTTTGCAGGATGGACTATTAATGGGCGTGATAAGTAGTAGAAAAAAACCATCAACATAAAAGATAGGAAAAATCCAAAAAGCAAAAAATAAACTGCCTTGCTTTTTTCAAAACTAAGTAAAATACATATAGGAAATTTCTTTCTAAGTATATTTTGCTTAAACTCAGATTGTTCAAAAAAATGAAAAATTATTGGTAGGTATTTGTCGGAATAGACACTGTCACCTAGCAATACAAGATATTTAAAGTAGTGTAAAGGCGAAATAAAACGGCCCCAGGAAGATGTTACCAATATAAAGTTGATAGATAAAGTCAACAGATGAACAACTATCATCACAAAGACGTCCACAGAAAGCCAACGGTGTCGTACAAGAAGACCGTCCTTTTGCCAGACGTTCTGGATGGAGAGAAATGCAAAATATTTTCCAACTATCACCAAAGGTTGCATTGAAGAAAAGAATGTTGTATCTTGATACTTAATAGGTGAAATGGCTATACTTTTACCAAACAGACTAAATATCTTAGTTTGTCCTCTCATCATTGAAATCATATTTATAGTATGCGATGACTTTTACTAAAAAGACGTGGCTGTATTAATATAACACACATACAAGTACTTGCAAAGTGAATTGAGGTACTCTTAGTCCACACATTATGTCACAAGCAATTTTAAAGATGTATATTTTAAAAGACCATCAGTTGAACTGCTAAAGCGTTCACTTAGAGTTTGAAAGGAAATCAATAAAAATATTCACGATGTAAACAAAATTGTTTACCTATTCACGTCCAATCAAATAAATGTCATGTATTGTGATGTACTCTGATGAACAAATATGGATGAAGTTTATTTTATACTAAGAAGAGTTTTTCCAGGATTGTTTTAAGAAATTAATCTAAACGCTATCTATCTAGGGAGATAAGCAGTGACGTTTAAATCAATGCAATTAAAATTAAGGGGTTTTCACAAAAAATAAAAGTTTCCATACCTATGTTTGTTTGCCTAACGCAAGAGAACTAATATATATATATATATATATGGATGAGGTATTTTTTTACAGTATATACAATATTTTCTGAAAGGCTTAGAGTCATTGATTAATGATCTATTTATTCAAGAGTTTAACCATGACGTTAAAACAAAACAAAAAATATAGTGTTCACAAATTTACTAACACGGGACATTATCTAATTAAAGGCCGGGGATAATTTATAGGAAAAATTCAATCTTAAATTCAAAATTAAATTATAATTTTGTTTGGTTTATCATATTCATATTAGTTGAAATTTTTGTTTTTATTTTGAATGTACACTCAACTCTGGTTATATTGAACCTCTATGAACTCAGATATTTTGTTCAATATTTCCGAAATTCCCTAGAACAATTTGTTTTTTAATCTGAATGTGGTGTGTTAGTGCAGACAAAATAAGAGTTCTAATACAATCGCTCTTTATTGAAATATCTTAATTAATCTTTAAAACATTGATTATATGCTGTTGTTTGCTGTATATTGTTTTCATTAATATTTTTTAGGTCCTTGTCTAGAGTTTGTGCTTTTTCACATTTGATTCCACACTATCCATTTATTAAAAAACTAAACTGAGTAGAAAATCTAATTTTTGAGTTTCATATACCCTCTGGAAGAAAGCGATTAGAGAAAACAATATTTTTAAATGGCCACGGACTCTCATTCACAGTCCTGTAATTCCTGTCGTATTAATACAAATCAGGAGAAGTTCTTCCTTTACTTGCCGCAGACAAAGGTATTAACACTTAAGCCAGGTCAATGAGTACAGTAATTGTTTAAGCTCAATGCTCCCCCTATCTCCCTCCCTACGTACTTTCAGTCAAGTTTTGTGATACCGAAACAATAATCCAGGTAGAGATTCAGTGTCTTTAAGTTTAAACAACCAAATAGTTATGTTTTTAAGGAATAGTGATGTTAGGATGATATTTCTTATTGAAAGTTTCAATTTTAATAGTCACTAAAACAGAAGTCGAGGGTTAATCATAAACGATTTTTTAAAAACACATTGAAATGTATGTGGGTTGGTATCAATGACTTAGGTTCACTGTAGCCGAATGTTCACTACAACCGAGTTCACTAAAACCAAAGTTGACTGTAATAACCACATAGGTATCATCCATCCAACTTAATATGATTATATCTTACATTTACGTTAATATGTATACAGCGAACAGATGTCTTCTCCCCCTAGATGGCATTTGGAGCTCCAGAGTAGCAAAGGATATATATAACGTAGCCTATATTAATGTGCAAACGCTGCATCTTCAAGACCAACTAACATTACTTAAGTCTTGAGGAAAGATAAAAGTGTGCACTTCAAGTGTTTTTTTACTTTTATATATAATCAAAACTTATCCCCTTAGCCCGCCTTACCACCTGTACAGGTATACCCAAAACGAAGCTAGATTAAAGAGATGAAACAAATATAACTTAATTATTTTAGGAAACCTCCTGTGTGGACCTTGTGTTTTTCTTTTTGAGAGCACGATGTCTTGGACTGTTTAGCATTGATTCGGGTCTCCAATAAATATAGAAAATTGAGATTTGACATATACTTAACCCCTAAAGGTAATATTAGGACCTCAAACGTATTTGTATTTCTACATTTAAGTGTTGTAAACTTTATTCTCGAAGCCATGGGGCCAATGGCGTTGGTAGCTCCAAAATAAGTAGACCTAGGGAATAATTGTGTGCACCTCAGGCTCAACATATTAAGCGCATTCATTTCTACTTTTATGTTAATTGTAAGCCTGACACCCTATACCATGAGAATGTACTGTAGAGTCAATTAAACTCCAAAACAAAGATACTTATCCAAAGATAACTTAATTTAGGCCATTGTCATGTCATGTCATTGCTTAGGCTACTTTTTTTTCATATACTGTACTCACAGGCTATGCCCCTCAGGCATATATTTTTTTTCTTTTACACATATTCAGAGCTTTACGTCTCAGAGCACTTGGAAAATGGTGCGGGTATTTTCAAAATTAAATAACCGTGTGAATACACCAAGAGATCCAATGTATTTATTTTTGCAGTGAGACTGTGACGAGCTTCAAATCCTTTGTTGACGGCGTTATCCTCTTCAAAGGTTCCGGGGCTGTCTGCGTACCACAGATAACAAGTCAATTGTGTTATTTTGGATTCACTATTTTAATGGAGCAGCGTCTCAATGTGCGATCTATAAGCATACGTGTTGCTGGGCGGTGAGACTAGTTTTGTTTTAAAAACACATCCACCTGTGTGAATAGCGAATGCAACCAGTTATTGACGGAAGCGATTGATCCACCTCTGTGAAAGCGCCACCGTCGTGTTTCATGATAGCTGCCCTGAGATAGAGCATGGTCTGTGAAAGATCAATATAGAACTCGCCTTGACCGGTAACTGTAAATTCGATGGGTGAATCATCGGTGAGGGAAGAGACAGGCTTGTACTGGATCCATTGTCCACTTTCAAACTAGTTTGGTTGGGTGGGACGGAAAAGAGATCGAGTTCACTGCTGGCACACTCGCAGGACTGGCTGGGGGTGTATAAACGACATTTCAACTGAAAATATCTATCACTTTTTATTCTTCTTCTTGGTGACCTTTTTACGTCAGGCAACGACATTAGACTGACGTTGATGCTTCTTACGACGCCCTTTCTAGCCTGAGCTGGACATCAGTGTGTAGATATTCTGCACCGCCTTGCATTTAAGGTTTGTTCCAGCCTCACCAATACGTTAGCGTAGGGCCTCTTCGAAAGGACGACGATGACTGGCGACATCGGAGGGCACGTTGGTGCACGTATGAAGCGCCTTTTCTTCCAATGGCTTTAGCACCGTCTCTCAGCAACAGTACGACGCTCTTGAGCAAGCCGCTGAAAAAACTAGCTAATTCCATGACCGCGTTTATAGGTAACATCGTGGTAGATCGAAGATATTCCTGTTCCAGCCTGGTTTATGTTGTATCTTCAATTCCCCTTCTAAGTACGGGAACGTAGTGCAACGGAGTATATGTCTTATGTATGTCGTACAGAAAGTTGGTGTTGTTGATACCGACGATACGTAAAATCGGTGCCACAATTTCACCCACGGTCTGAGGATCGACGATATCCGTGTGGATGTACATTTGCGAGGGCAAGCCTAGTAGAATGTTGGCCGCGTACGGTGACTTTTGGACATTGATCAGATTAGTCTTAGGATCGAAACCAAGTTGTAGACTTAGTTGACTAGATAGAGCCAGCAGCTGTATATTTGGTGAAGAAGAAACAACGTCCACTTTTTTGTTAGGGTTTGTTTACTTGAATACAACTCCGAAATCCCCTTTAAATGCATCTACATCGTTTAGGGCTTTGACCAAGTCATGGATATTGTTGTAATTTACAGTCGGGATGTAATCCTTGAATATTTGTTCCAAGCCATTAGCGTCCAACCTGTTATACCATACAATATTTTGGCCCTGGTGTAGGGTGGTGAAAGAGCATGGATATTGGAATTCGGCTAGAGTGACTTCCCACTGTCCGTCGACTGTAAGACAGTAAGGTACTTGTGTGGTGAGAAAAGTGAGGGTTTTTTTCGGGAGATATCTCATAAAGCTGTCACTCGGCAAAGTGGTGTAAAACTGATACTTCATGGTAGGACGCTAACGTAACTGACAGGAATCCAAGAATTAAACTTTTCTCAGGGAAAATTTTGAATCAAATAGCTAGAGCCATTTTAAAAAAATCAAATTTTACAAAAGTCATTCATCAGTTAAAGCAACCCTACGAAACGTTTTAAGTGAATTTTAAAATACACTATTCACGATTACACGATTTTTTCGAGAAAAACAAATCCATATAACTATTTATAATATAAGCAACACAATAGGTACTTGATATTCAAACTAAATAAAAATCAGTAAGCAGCCCATAACCAAGTTTTCCCCATATAAAAAATATACAGCTTTATTGTCTTGTTCACTTCAAAAATTCACCAGAAATACATTTTAATCAAAACCGTTAATGCAATTTTCAAAATAATTATTATTAACAACTTATCAGCAAACAAACCTTTACCGAATTTTTACCCTAAACCAAGTAAACAGTTTTATTTTTCATGCCAAACAATCCCAAAATAGCCATTTGGAACCAAATCAATATATCCATTTATAAAATATTGTAAGTTTTTGAAAAATAAGTAATCAGTACTCTTCTACCCATAAATGAGTCTTAACCTCCTAAAAAAGTTAAAAACACTGCTAATTGTCATGTCCAAGGTAACCATTTGGAACCAAATCGTTAGAACCATTTGTATAATATTTAATTTTTTTAAATAAGTCATAGTAAAACTACATATTTCTGATTTAAAAATAAATAAAAAATTAAAGAAAACAAAGTGAAAATTTGTTTTGGTTATATCAAACACCTCCAAGATACTCATTTGTAACAAATTCATTACATAAATTTGTAAAATATTTCAAGCTAAAAAAACAAGTTATCATTAAACTAACCATAAATGAGGTTTTATCCCAAAATCAACTTACGTTATTTGTTATACCACACAATCTCCACAGAAATATATTTTTAACAAAATCGTTTGAGTTATTTTTGAAATATTTAGAATTTTCAAAAAATTCCTATCACTAAACTACACTTCAACCAATTTTTAACCAGTACTATTTGATATGGCAAACATTTTCTATATAGGCCTATGCATTTTAAACAAAATCGTTATAGTCATTTACGAAAAATGTATAGTTAAAAAAATTACCTATTAGTAAACTACCCATAATTAAAGGGCCGGGGTAGAAAAAAAATTGTGGTATAGCTTTGTAGAACATAATCTAAGGTTTGAACAAAATCCATCATCCGTTTTGAATTCGTGGCCAGGGACAGACTGACAGACAGACATGGGAATGGAAACAATTGTAAAATCAAATTAAACCGCCTCGGTGTCGTAGTTAGCTAACGCGCTTGTTTCGTGACGAGCTAGACTGCTTAAAACGGGGAGATCGAGGTTAGAATCTCAGTTGGGTGAACTGGGGGGTTCATAAAGGGGTTTTCAATCTCCCTCTACGCAAATGCGGGTCCACTTTCTCTAGAATTCAACCCTCCCAATTCCTAACCCATTAGCTTAATTAGTATCTAAGTGTATAACCCGAATGGCTAGTAAGACGCGGTGATTAAAAAAATCCCCTTTTTTATTTAATCTTGGCCCCTCGAAGATGGAAGTATTGTGACTGTCAACAAAATCTAACTCAGGATTTTGATAAATTTTGATGTTTCATGACACCCCTTAAACTGAAAAAGTGGTTTTCGTGATTTATTTAGGACTAGAGCCAAAACTTATTTACCGATCTGGCTAGAACCTTATATCTAGGGTTTTCATAAGGTTTCCCCGAGGAATTTTTGGAATTGGACATTCAACCCTTTGAGTAAGGGTAGTTCACTGAAGGGTAAAAATAGAACAAATCGATTTGTCTCGAAATTCACTTGAATGATTTTGATGAAATTTGCGAGACTTCCTTAATCTGGTGAATGCCAGTATGTGCGTTTGTGATGTTAAATTGGTATCCAATATTGCTCAATATAATAATGTTATATTAAATATAACAGAGATTTGTTCTCTATCAAAATTTATCACAAAAGAAATATTTAAACTTTTAATGAAAAAAAGTCACATGACCACGAACCTAATACAACCAACGCCAGGTATTTGCATATAGTTTTTATAAACTTTTAATATTTTAAATTGTTTGAAAATTTCTCTTTTATAGGATAGTCTAACCAAAAATGCTTTGTTTTGTGCTCCACTACTTCAAACCTTTTGTTATTCAATTCGGGTATTGACCTGGCAAGAGTAATTTAAATTTAAATGTATTAGTCATGCTATCTGGAGATATAGATCTTTACAAAAACCTTTTAAAAATAAATGGTACGGCACAATCTCACAAGCTTTATCTTATTGTGTATTATAGCTTCAAAGGGCATTTTCAAATAGGCCTATAGATTTTAAGTAAGCTACCCTTACTTATGTTTTCCTCGTAGAAACAAATACATATTCTTGTTGCTCACAATAAAAATTATTTATGTATACATTTTAAACCAGATTATTAAAATATATCTAACAAAATTCAAATATGATTATTTGTTAACTACCCTAAAATTATTTATTTGTAAAAACCAAAATTCTCATTTATCATTAAAAACAATTCCCATACACCCATTTTGAATTCAATCTTCAATGTCAATTTTAAAAATCAAATTCTCTATAATTTGTCATAAATAAACTACATTTAAATTAATTTATTTTTTAAAAATAAAGATACATTACTATTGATATTGTTAAATAGTTCCAATTACCAATTTTGAACCCAATCGTTAAACCTATATTTTTTTAAATATAATTTTACTAAAAAGCAGTCCTTTATTAACTACTATTTATGAATTTTTTTTAGAAAAACAAATCTATGTAACTAGAAAAAAATTATCAGTAAACTACCCATAGCCGTATTTTCTTCCAAAAACAACGATAAAACATTATTGGGCATGTTAATATCAAACACTCCCATGCCCATTTGGAACTAATTTGTTTACGCCGTTGGTAGAATATTTTAAGTTTTTGAGAAGTAATTTATCAGTAAAAAACCTATATATGACATTTTACCCCCAAAACAAGTAAACAGTGTTAATTATCATGTCAAACACTCCCAAAATACCCATTTGGAAATAAATAATTTACGTCATTTATAAAATATATTAGGTTTTTGAAAAATCAGTAATCAGTAAGCCACCCATAAATGAGTTTTTACCCCATAAACAAGTATATGGCGCTATTTATCATACCTCATAATCACCAGATATACATTTTAAACAAAATCGCTATAGGCATTTTCGAGATATTTTGAATTTTCAAAAATTACTCTTTTTTAAGCTACCCTTAAATATTTTTTTTGTCCAAAATCTAATTTTACTTTGTTATTGGTCATGTTAAACAAATCTTAGATATGAATTTTAATCAAAATCGCTATAGCCATTTCCGAAAACTTTGGAACTAAAAAAAATTGCTCATCAGTAAACTGCCCTTAATTTTAGGGCTATGATAAAAATTTAAAAAATAAATGTCTTGAGGTGTAGCCTTATAATATCTAAATATTAGGGTTGAACAAAATCCATCCAATTGTTTTATATCGGTGTCCAGGGACAGACAGGCAGACGTGGAGACAGACAGAATAGGAAAATTCACTTTTCATAATTTCGGGATCATTTTTTTCACTAGCATAGAAGGACGCGTCATCAACACAATAAAATATGCAGATGATCTAGCATTGCTAGCCAAAAATAAAGAAGAGTTGCAGGAAATGATGAACTGGCTAATGGAGATAGGGAGAAGATATGGCATGGAGATCAACATTAAAAAGTCAAAAGTGATGGTGATTTCAAAATAATGAAGAGCCTTTGAAAATCTAAATTGAAAACCAAGATTTGGAAAAAGTAGAGGATTTCAAGTACCTGGAAAGTCTGCTGACAGAGGATGCCTATTGAACTAAAAAATTAGCTCGAAGATCACCATCACCAAGGAAGCTTTCAACAGAAAGAGGTTACTGCTGACCAGCAAGTTGAGTTTGGATCTGAAGAATAAACTGATCAAATGCTACTTTGGAGCCTCGCACCGTATCGAGAAGAAACATGGACTCTTAGGAAGATGGAAGATAAATATTTTGAGAGCTTTAAAATGTGGTTCTGGAGAAGACTTGAGAAGATCAGGTGGACGTAAAGGGTGACAAATGAAGAAGTTCTAAGAAGAGTGGGTGAGAAGAGATCCATTTTGGATGTTTCTCTTCGGCGCAAAGCAAACTGTTTCGGACATATCCTTAGGAGGAATTGTCTTCTGCACGATGTCATAGAAGGAAAGGTTGAGGGAAAGAGGAGCTTAGGAATAAGGAGGATTGAATAACTAGATGAAATGAAGGAAAGAAGAAAATTTTGGGCACTGAAGAAGGAGGCAGAGGACAGGTCGCATTGGAGGTCTAAGTTTCACTGACAAAAGGAATGGGCCTGTCTTAAGACAGAGCACCTAATAATAATATAATACTCAATCGGTTCAAAAAGTGCACATTAAATACAACAAATAAATCAATAGAATTAACTGTTAAAAGAAAATAGCTAAGGCACAACAATTATTGATCTTATGAAAAGAGAACGATCGTTTAAATGTGAGTATTAGCGTATATCTCAAACGGGTAGCAAGACGTGGTGCTAAAAAAAGTGTGGGTATAATTAAGTATAGCTAGACTTATTTATATATATAATATATATCCATATCCGACATTCTGAAAATAACTTACTGCAAATTATTGCCGTTCACAAATACGGAGGGGCCTAAAAAAAGTATAGAGAAAATATTATAATATGGAAAACTCAAGTTGTTTAATTAGCTCACAAGAACATTGAATCGGGAGATGGGGTTAAAAATGTTTAAAACAACTCAAAGGGGTTGTATCAAACTTAAACTTGGCAGGAAGTTTAAGAGATTACCCCAAATAAATAAAAAAAATGCGATAGGCCTAATTTCAAATTTTAAAATGAGATTCTAGGAAAAGGGGGGTGAGGTAATATTAACAGAAAACCACACTCTTAGGTGGGATAAAAAATTAATATTTGCCAGGACTGTAGTGGGATTATTCCAAATACCTAAGAAATTTTTAAATATTTGAACATTTTAATGGTAGTGAGTAAAATAAGGGGGGAGGGGTTTCAAAATGTCCAAAACTTATATAAAAAAATACTTATTCTTTTTTTAGAGTAGTTAAATTTTTCAGGCAGGTATAAAAGACACCTCCAACCCTCTGAAAACAAATTAATTTTAAAATTTATAATTTGAAAGTTGGAGAAGGGGCGTCCTCCCAAAAAAATTCCAAACCAAATATAATAGAAATTTTCTCTATGATTAAAAATTGAAATGTTTAATTACAAGTATAGGGCAAACCCAAATAACCTGAGAAGTTTAAATTTTGTTAATTTTAAAACAATGTTTAGTGCCTTGGGTGGGTGAGGGTAAGTGATGGAGAAGTGTGGGAGGTAAGGTTTCAAAGCGCATTGAAAAAATACTTTTTGACGCGGTATAAAAGTGATAAATTTTCCAGTAGTTTTAATGACAACCCCACATAATCAAAAAATGATGAAAATCTTAAAATTGGTTCCTAAGAATATGGGGCTCCAAATTTCTCACTGTACTAGAAAAATAAATCCTTATATGGTAAAAAATCTAAACATTCCAGGTAATTGCAGGGAACCTTCTATAAGCTATATATAGCAATCCATTATTTCAATTATTATATTTTTATTATTATGATTATCTTTTTTTCCCCTCCTTTTGTAGTTTCAATGTACATAACTTGGCTTCGTTTTACTTTTCTTATGATCCCTTTTAAGCATAGATACCACATTTTTAGATTATATCCTTATTTTGACATTATGTTTTAGTTGATCTTCCTAGTTTCTCGTTTAGTTAGATATATTATACCAAGGATGATTAATAATTAAAAATAATCTAAGATTCGGTTATTTTTTCATTTTGTTTAGTTTTTGATACAAAAAAGTTGGAATAAAGCTACTTTTAGATGCCCGTGGGGAAAACGGGCCCACAAGCAAGTTCTTATGTAAATGTAAAAAGGGGGGTGGGTACGTTAACCAGATATTTATTTTATTTCTAAATTAATATTGTTAGTTCAATGAATCAAATTAACATTTTAAATACTGTTTACTTCCACATGTTTGACCAACAAACCAAATGTACTCACCGCATTGGACAAAAGTGCTGCTGCGTCACTAAGCACGTACAAACTAATTATGTTGATGACATTTTGTACAAGGTTGCCAGTTAAAGAAATCGTGCTCATAAAGCACACCATGTAGAGGTTTATGATTATCTCAAGGAACACCATTACGAAAAAGAGGAACAGACGTTGACCATAGCAGGTGTTGAGGAGCTCCACGGTGCGACAGAGATGAACATACAGGAGACGTACTTGTTCCAGCAGCTGTGCATTATGAACACTGTGTCTCAGAAGAACACAAATGTTCCTGAATCTTATCTTCAGTTGGTAACAAAATGCTGTAAACATACTTACGCAAAATATCCGTACAGATAATGGCATACAATTAGAAAATATCAGGGCCACGTTGATAAACCAACTGCTTTCATGGATATTTGAAGGATACATAGAAATCCCCATGAGTGCCAAAAAAAACAAATTTGATATTGTCAAAAAATATATAATTTTGTTGCTATCAACGCTTCCGGAGAAATCTCTTAGGACCTTTCTTCTCAACCACTTTCCTCTTGACTCGACATTTTCAAGATAATAGAACATAGTGCATAAGTATTTGTCATAATAGACACAGCTACCTAAAACTATTAGGTTTCTTAAGTAGTTGAAGGGTGCGATAAATTTCCACCAGGGATTCTTTATCAATATAATGTGACCAACAAATAAAATCAAATGAAGCCCCATCACTCCAAAGATGTCCGAGGAAAGCCAGCGATATCTTAAATGCCGACCGTCTTTTTGCCACACATTTTGAATGACGATACACGCAGAAAGTTTTCCAAAAATAACCAGTGGTTGCATTGTTGAAAAGAATGTTTCATGATCAAACATTATCACTGATATTTTTCTATTTATGTTGATTGCACTTACTCGCTGAAAAATATTCCGCAACATGATAGTTGTGTAACCTTTTATCTTAACACGAACTGTTGGAATATGCTTTCATGGTTTTGTGTCAGATATCGATTAGGAGTTAGTAAAGTTACATTTTTTATTCGTTTTATTCTCATTACTTAATGGACACCGTCATGGTTGAGCAAACTTTCAAGGATATTTGCTAGCACTTTAATCAGAATATTGTAAAATGTGAATTAAGGTGGGAAATTAATAGTTTTAATCTTTCTTTTTAAAAGCTCGAAAAACCTCTGTAAATATGCAGTTAAAGTGTATTTATTAACAGTAAAAAAAAATTGCAAGAAGCTCTCCAACAGTGTTTATTTTAGAACAAATGTATGTTAAACAATAGAGTACAAATGGTTTCCTACAAAAAAAAAGGTAAAATATCCCAAACAATTCAAAACCTTTAAAGCTAACTTGGAAGTAACTCACAGTATAAATACTAATACATTAATCTCCAAATTATCTTCCAAAGTATAACCAATACCTAACATCTTGTATATTTGTTACATGGGCTAGGGACGGATGGAAGGTAGAACCAACCATATTGTACACACACAACTAACTAATTCCCTGACTTAAAATTAATTCTAAATTACATGAATTACAGAAAATAATTTGAAAGGAATCTTGTTTATTTAGGTTTCACCACTAAAAACCTACCATCGCCCATACGTGACATATTATGACAGCTCTTCTCAGCCTGCACCCCGTTTGTTTTTATCACTGCGTCCTTCTACTGTTCAGATTATAATCATACATGATATTTAATCTAATTAGGATAAGGATGGAGGCATTTTAGAAGTATTAAACCCACATTTGCGTGGAAAGAGAGTGGTAAACCACTTAGGAAAAACCAACCTCAGTAGAACATACTGTATTTCGAACCTCGATCTTCACGTCAACAACAGGCCAGTATAGCACGAGGGTGATGCCTTAGACCAGTGATGGGCAAAACTTTCGGGGAGTGGGCCAAAAGAAAAATGTCAAAGCGGCCAACACAGTTTATTAAAGAATCACAATTGTACATTTTACAAAACGATTGTACAGTTAAGTCCTATTAATTATTAAAATGTATTTATATTATATTGATATTTAATTCTAATACAATGCAAGTTGTCCACATTATTTAACGGATACTTAAATAAAACAGATTATTAACACTATTTGAATGAAGGAGTGTGTGAGGAGTGGAACTGTAACTGTTCCTAACAAAGTTTTTCACAGAGTGGTACCAACTGGGACGAAGTGACACTCAGAAGTGAAGCTAAGTGACCATATGTCAAAGAGTCGGTTTCTAACACTACTGTTTCGAAGTTTCAGGATAGAAAACACTTGCTTACATATATATTACGATACAAACATGGTGATAACCATATGGACATGAGATATCAAATTTGTGAAACTTGATTTCGATAAAGACTTGTAGAGCTCAAGTTTTGAGACGTTGAGAAAGAACTGCTTCAATTGTGTGTTGCATTACAATTCAATTAATTCGAGCTAAGTGTCATAGGTGATTTGCATATTATTTAATCTCTGGACACTTATCACTAAGCTATAAAATATAAATAAACAAATGAGTGCGAAATGCATTTTTTCCCCTTGTTTTTCTTCGGTTTTTAACACCTTTTTTAAATCAGAATTTGGAATCCCTTCTAGGGCCACATTAAACCTGGCCGTGGGCCACATCTGGCCCGTGGGCTGTACTTTGCCCATCACTGCCTTAGACCAATTGGCCGCTGAAATTGGTCCTATACACCTTAATTACTCATATTTTATTTGAGGATGCACTCAATTCATCTAGTTCTTCACAATGCAACTTCTTCCAATTCACATGTCAGTGCGTCCCTTTTTGTCTTAAATTGTATATTTCTATAATTTTGTTCTTAATAACTCACAATCTATTCTCTTGATACTAAGTGAGAGATAATGCTTCACATACGTAAATAAAAACATGGATATATCAGTATTTTATATTCTCAGTTTATATTTTGAGATAGAAGATGAAATGACAACATATAGTAAAAAGTAATTTATTTAAGAGAATAAATGGGCATCTTGGTCAATTTAGTGCAATCCCTTAATGCAAGTGGTGATATTTTACTATCTCCTATCTCCAATGATTTTATAATATGTTGATATTTGAAAAGATATTAGTCCATCAATGAAAGAAAACAAAATATTACAAAATAAATGAGGTTGCTCAAGCGATTCAGTCCATTCAAATCGTTTTCTTCAATCTTTTAGTTTTAACACAAGGTTACTTAACGAAATAATTTATCACCTATGAGGTAGAAATAGGTAAAATAATTTAAAGGAAATTTGTCCAACACCGTGATAGCTTACATACAGTAAAACCATTCTCCAAGAAGCCAGTTGAGACTCAAAAAATGTCCGACAATCAAGTCTACTGCAATCTTGATGCCTAATGCCGGGATCACGATCAACTTAACGTTGACTTAACGTAACGTTCATTTAAAGTTAACTTAACGTATGTGTGATCACGATTCACGTAACAACTCAAGCCAAACATCTTCATTCTCGAGTATGCTCTGGGATTTGTACTAGTTTTACAGTGATGATCTGTGAATGTTTACAGTTTTCAATCGATATAATAAGTATATATTACAAAACTTTTTTGATAAATTTAGCTTTCCTATTCTAGTTTAATTATTTTGTTTCAATGTCTGATCACTAGAATTTACGTTAAAGAGTAAACATTGGTCATAATACCAACAAATGAATTACTAAATAGCCCTGTTGACGTCACTCGCATAATGATTGGTTGGCTAGATCACGTGATACCCTTCAAGTAACGTTCACTTAAAGTAAAAGACCTTCCAGGACATCTCTTACGTTAAGTTAACTGCAAGTCAACGTTAAGTTAACTGCATCGTGATCGCTTCCATTTAAACACACGAAGAGGTCCTTTACGTTAAGTTACGTTAAGTTAACGTTAAGTTAACGTTAAGTTGATCGTGATCCCGGCATAAGACCGAATCATCTCAAGTTTGTGCTTACACCTAATATAACTTAGGACCACGTATGACTATGATTATCATTGGTGAGCACGTGGGCTAAGGCGTTGTCCTTAACTGTTCTGGTTTTTAGTGACGGGGAGGTCAGGGTTTGTATCCTGGCTGAGTGAACTGAAAGGGGGGTAAAATAGTTTCCTCCTCTACCTCCACACAGGTGAGGCTGCATTTTCTCCTGACCTCCTCATCTCTATATCCCTATCTCACTGTACCATCTGACACTTCACCTAGGTCCATGTCAGAGCAGCACTTAGGGAACGAATTGTGGAGAACTTGACATTACAATATGGCAATTCAAAAGTAGGTTTAAATTTATTAAACGAAAAACTGTTAATATACATAAAAGTATTAACATAAACAGTGTCACTGTATTCTAATTGGTAGGGTGAATATAAACAAGTTTAATGAGGGTTGTAACCAACTCAAGGTTCATTAACAAGATTGATCACAAAACAACTCTAACTTTGAGATTGAAACTAGAACTGACAATATTCATAGTTAAACTGCGCACCAGACCACTAGGTGAAAAATAGTACAATAAAATATATTAGTTGCGTTAGCTTCTTAAAGAACACGCCTGCTCAACACTTTTATAGACGACTGAAGACATACAAGACTGCAAGGGCAGGAGAAACCTTATCTTAGTGAGGACAGAGTTCCAGATAAACAGGTACTAAATAGTACGATAGCTCACAAGGAAGAGCGCCGAGTCCTCATCACCAAACTGTGGTCTAACTAACAGAGCAGGACTAACTAGCCTACTACCAACAGAGCAGTTATAACTTTTCTTAAAGAAGTTACGGTAACGTTTCTTTGAAACTAGGTAAGTCAGCAGAGACCTTCATCAATAATTACGCTGTGAGCACACAAGCTTGGCTTGGTTGAAATAATAACAAATATATAGGGCTGTCAAACTCGATTCTTTGATAGCTCGATACTCTCGATTCCTACTGGTATTGAAAGAATCAAGAATCTATCTTAATATAACTATTCTCAATAATTTGATTCTTAAGTCTCAATTAAAGTACTGGTATCTACGCAAAACGGTTATATTCAGAATAAGTTGTATTCGATTATCTCTCATATTAGTTTAGTTGCCATTATTTGATATGTATTTTGGTCCAATTAATTACAATATTCGGGGATTTTAAAAAGCCTTGTGTTTTCGACAGTGGCTTATTACATTATTTTAAAATTATATACAGATATTTGACCCGGGAAGGCTTTATTTGTAGGTAAAAACTCATGCTTACTATTGTAATTCCTAATTATGTTATTAATCAATTGCAATATGCTTTAATACTTGGTAAAATCGATTTTTTTTGTTAAAATTAAACATTAATTTGGTTTTATTACGGTTTCCATTTTAAAATTGTTTTTATGTGCTATGGAATTGAACAAATATGTTTTTACATGAGGTTGGATGTTGGAATAATAATGAAATAGGAAATGTTCAAAAATCAAAATCGAGTATCGAAAAATCGAGGTTGACATAAAAATTCAGAATCAATAATTGAAAACAAGAAAAACAGGTATCATGACATCTCTACAAATAAATTGCCAGAACTAGATCACGGGAGGCTAAAATCATTAAATAACAATAATAGTGCTTTATCCTAATTAGGAGCCCCAAAATTAGTTAAAACTACCCGAACAAGTGAAGTCCACAATGAACACATTAGAGGATAATATCCCCTAAGACCAGAGCCACTATCCCCACAAGCATCTTAAGGATTCCCGGCATTCACAAAGTATCAATCGAAAAACTCAAGCCACACCTGGCATACATATCATTGTGAGCCATAGATTGCCCACTAAGAATAGTAAATCCCAAGATAATGTCAACATTACACATAAACAACAACTGACATAATTAGATACCAAATACTAACTTATTAATCCCATTTCACTAAGTCGGGTCATATTAAATCTGAGTGAAAAATGGCTAAGAAACTATTACAGGCTTGGAAAGCCAGTAGTGGATGAAACATTGCTTTCAAAATAGGAACACGAAGTCTCGGAAAGGACAGGCATAATGGACACCGGCTCAACCAAGAAAATTAGCTACGAATCGCTACAGTAAATATAAGGACATTGACAGGAAAAGTTGAAGAGTTATTGTATCTAATGGAGATAAGAAAGCTTGGCCTACTGTAACTGGCAAAAAACAAGTGTAAGGGAGAAGGGAAGACAGATATGAGGTACGGATTAATGCTATATTGGATCGTAAATGAGAAAAAAAAGAAAGAACGTAGTGGGGGGGTGGTGGTGAGGGAAGGTCTAAGATAAGAGATGAAGTAAATAAATGATAAACTAATGAAGGTGAAAATTTGATTGAATAGCAGGACTGTGGTCGGAGTTCAAGTGTATGCCCCTCAGTTGGGATGAGAATAGGAGTTTGCAGAAGACCTGCAAAAGCAACTAAGATGGCGGAGTCAAATAGTCATGGGTGACGTCACTGCTAATGTAATGGTTAGGCAAGGGCATGGGGAAGTGCTAGGAGCTGATGGCTGATAGCTTATGAATAAGGAGGGTGAGGAGTTGCTAGAATTGTCCAAGAGGAATTGATTGCTGATAGGAAATACCTGATTTAAGAAGAGGGAGAGTCATAAGGTAACATGGTAGAGCGTTGATTTGTCAAGGGAGTTGGTAGTGGAGTACATACTTGTAGATGATATGTAAATGAAGAAGGATATGACAGCTATAATGATAATTCTAAATGAAGCCCTAGACAGTGATGACCCCCCAGCTGATGATAGCAACCCTGACAGGAAGAAGGGAGACGAGAGTAGAGTAACAGAAGATCATGAGAGAAGGTTAACAGTATGGAAATTGAATGAAGAAGAACTTAGAATTGAGTTTCAGAGAAGAATTTAGCAGCCTACCAAGAGACTAAACCAAACAAAGAGGAATGGGAAAGATTCTGGATGGCATTGGTGGATGCAGTAGAGAAGGTGTATGGAAGAACAAGTGGGAAGAGACGATGGGAAGAAACACCATGGTAGAATGATAAAACAAAAGAAGCAGTAACCTAGAAGAACAGAGCATTTAGGTAGTGGTTCAGAGAGAGGACAATGGAGGCGAAGGAAGACTTTAAGGCAAAAAAAGAAGGAATCAAGAAGGGTAGTGGAGGAGGAAAGAAGTTTAATGGGGATGTGGATGAAAATGATAGAGGGGGATAGTGTGAATAATAATAAAATGCTCTATGGAATGGTCAGGAGTAAGGGAGGAACGGAATAGAAGAGTAAACAATAATGGTAACGTGGTGGTGGGAAAGGGGGACTTAAAGAAATTGTGGAGAGATTACATTGAGGACCTGCTCAATGCTAACACGACAACGAAGGATGAGGGAAAATACAAATTGAATACTAGCCAAGGAAGTGTGAGGGACCTAACATGGAGAGAGGTGGAAGTGGCAATTATAATTATGAAGGTTGGAAAGGCACCAGGAGGTGATTAAGTAAGTGTGGAAATGCTGAGAGCTGTAAAGGAGGGAGGATTACAGTGGCTGTATATAGTGATAAGAGCAATATTGAACGAGTGGAAGGTCCCAGAATACTGCAAAAGGGTAATAATAGTACCCATTTTCAGTAAAGGAGAGAGGAAGAATTGTTGGAACCTTAGGGGAATAACATTAATGAGCCGCTGTGCAACGCTGTATGAAATAAATATAGGAATGATAGGAGGAGGATTTTTGAGAGAAGTAATATGGCTTCAGACCAGGAAGGTCTACAGTGGATCTCATTTTTGCTGAGAGACAGCTTCAAGAGTGAAACTATCAGTTTGGAAAAGGCCTGCTTATGGTATTCTTAGATGTTAAAAAAGTGTATGACAGCGTGTGAAGAAAAGGATTATGGAAAGTGCTGGAGAAGTAAGGAGTGCATGATGAAACCGTAAACAGAGCGAGGAATATGAACAAAGGTAGTGTGATCTATGTGAAAGTGGGAGAAGAGAGGACGGACTTGTTTGAGTTAAAGGATGGTCTGAAACAAGGAAGTGCGATCTCAACACTACTGTACATTGTAGGGATGGATTAAATAGTTAAGGAAGTGGTAGAAGGAATTGGAGAGGGAAGGATGAAAGCAATGGTGTTTGCAGATGACCCGATGGTGTGAGCTAACGAGGAGAAAGAAGTACAGGCGCTGCTGGAGGTTTGGGAAGAAGGGTTGGAGTGGTATGAAATGAGGTTTAATGTTAGGAAGAGTGAGATGTTTATAATGAAAAGGAAGAAGGACAGGTATACAACTGGTGTTACAATGATAGAGGAGCAGTTGCAGATAGTAAGAAGTTTCAAGCAATATTGTAGTGGAGATTGGAAGCAACATGAGAGAAATAAGTGAAAAAGGAAGCCAGAGGGATTTTTTGGAAGTCTGAGAAGCCTGATTTGGAGCAGGGATATGCCAGACAATTTCAAGGGAGTTATCTTCAATGCCTATTACCTACCAATATTGACGTATGCTGCATAAATGTGTGTAATGAAGGAACATGATAAAAGCAGGGTACTGGCCAGTGAAATAAGATTTCTGAGAAGCAGAATAGGCGTGAAAAAATTTGATAGGATGAGAAATTAGAGAATAAGAGAAATAGTGAAGGAAGAGCAAGTCCAGGACAGGACAAGGAGACACGACTAAAGCTGTATGACCGTGTGAGAAGAATAGAGAGAGAAAGGATATCGAGGATGATGTTGGATATGGAAGTGGGGGTAGGAGGTTAAGAGTAATACCAAGGGACAGATTGCTGAAGGGAGTACGGAGGAGTGTGAAGGAAAGAGAAGAGGACTGGGCCAAGGTGAAGTGATAGAGGTGATGGGGAGGAAAGGAGACTGTGGAGAGGCTTATGTTCTATACATACCCAACCAGTGGCTGGAAGCTGTTCATGATGATATGATGATGATGATGATGATAGCTTGAACGGTTAGTAAGAAGGATTGAAAGATTAATATATATGGCGTATAAAGTTAGATCAAATTTTTGCCGAAAACTAATCTTCTTTTTACATATGAATCCATATTCTTAAATTCGAATCCGAATCTTAAAAAATTGTAAGTATAAAAGGTTAACTTTCCCACAATGATAGATTTTATCTTTTTTTTTAGCACCATGTCTCACTATATATTCTTGTTATATTCTTACGTATTAATTACTCTGATTGTCTATGAATTAAGCAGATTATATTTAGAAGAAGTGTGCCCGCATTTGCATGGAATGATACTGGGGAAAACTTTTAGCAAAAACCACTATCAGTACACCCGACCGGGCTCGAATCACATTCTATCCATCATCGGCAGTCTTGTATATTGTGAGTGTGACGCCTTAGAGCAGGCAGCAACTGAAGCAATTCCTTTTCTTATTATTGTGTCCACACTCCGTGTTTAGCTATTATAATAAAATATAATTGTAGATAAATTATAAAAAATAATTCACATTCAGGATCTAAATTAATAGTCATTGTTCTGGTTGTTGGAATTTTTTCAAAGCTTTGTTGGACTAAGCCGCTAATAAGAATCAAATATGTTGAAAAAATTAGCATTCCAAATTTGATTTTTTTTTCTGAATCCTGAATATTTTAAAAGATTCGAGAAATAAAAGATTCCATCCTTGGTTTTATATATTTCCTCGTTTATCCGTGCGAGGGCGTCAATATGGTAGTGACACTCAAGGGGCCCTCGAACACGGCTGGAATATGAAGGACTTGATTCCAAGAAATGGGGGACAGCCATTACCAAACAATGACGTCTAATGGGTCTTCGGTTGAGGACTCCATTAGGGGCTTGAATACGGATCTACATATCTCGAGTGAAATGGAATTATTGCACAATATTGATATTTTAATTGCTCCGTGGAATATTGTGAGACAAACTGCTTGAGTGGTAGAAGAAATCTTACTGGAGATGCCATTGTTAGGAGTAGAGTGTTTCTCCTTAAGCCGAGAAACATGAAATTCATTTTGTAATAATTTGTGTTTTGCTCAACACAATACTATTTGGCTAGGTGTGGATTAAACTTTAATACAAAGTGATATAGGGGGAGAGGGAGAATATATTCAGTCTATAATACGTTTATAATTTCCCTAACATCCAACACCTTACCTCAGCAAGTAACATACCTTCCTACTGAACTTCGGATGACAGGTTTGATTCCATGTGAAGCCAAAACATTTAAAATGGTTGAATGGAGGCTTTACCGTTCCAAGTGACGAATTAACGATCTAGGGAGGTTTTATAATTAAATAACTATGATTAGTCATTAAAAAAGTGAACGTCCGCTACCACCAAGGAATAATAAACCAATTTCAATTTCCTTTACTACCAATTTGTAACAGCCCCCCTTCGGAGTCCAGGATAGTATCCAATGGTGTCCCTTCTAGCCTCCACTGGTGCTACTCATGGCACACGCAACATTACATGACAAATGTCCCGAATAACTGTCTAAAACAATTGTCTATAAAAAATATATATAACGCATTATCACCGCTGATAACACTCATGGAGCTCAATGTAGCCATCGCTGACCTTCACTCATTTACCGACACAATCTGACAACTATAATAATAGTTATACTAAATCCCTGTTAGCAGTTACTCATTGGTTGTTGCCAGTATAAACAATGTTTTATAGGACTGTACCAGTAAACTGTTCCCTTCCCTTCTATTTATTTGACCAATCACACACATAACATTACATATAATGTAATCAGAAAACTTATCCTCTTCTACTTGGATTCCCAAAGGGCAGGATTGATTCTGAATGGAAATAAATAATTTACTATTACACCCTTGCCATGGCAACCGTCCACGAGCCATCAGCGTTCACTGTATTGTATACATTTCAGGGGCATCTCAGGGGTATTTGTCATGTGAGACAGCCTTGAAAAGACTGGACTAATAAGTTACTTAGTTCAATTCCGTATCAAACTTGATCATTAAAGCCCAATTAACACTCATTCATTTACTAAACTATTTTGTATCTGGTTTATCAAATGAATAGCGAGGGGCTGAAAATGTTCTATTAATAATGTTTCACCAAACATCAACCAATGTCTAATAAATATAAATTATAGAGTTCAATTAATACTTAGTTAGAGAGTTCGAATGGTCTAAAGCAAGGGTTCTCAATCTGGGGGTGCGCCCTCCTGGGGAGGCATGATAAACTGTGGGTAAAAAAACAAGACTAATAAATTATCCAAATTATTTTGGACAAACCTTTGAATTTATGGCGAACTTCTTCAAACAAGCCTGAACGCAATACAAAGTGCACAGCGCAAGCAACTCACTGTCACTGCTATGACTCAGGGCTCTTGTCTAGTCAGCATTATTTGGCTTTGTTAACGCGAAGTGCTGATGAAATCATTCTCAGTCGTACCTCCCACCAATTCCTATTGGTTTATAGTTCGGAAATTTTTTGTTTGAGTTAATTTCATGTAGGCTACGTCTACGTCCGACACTGTTTTGACGTTTTCAGAGATTTCTGTTGTTTTTTCGCTCAGTGCTCAGTCCCTAATTCATAATAGTGTGAGTGGCGGTGTAGTGATTAGTAAAAATGTCAAAATGTTACTAAAGAAAAGATGGTACAATGATGATTGATGACTATATTAAATATGGGTTTGCATTATTTGTGTCTGTTTTGAGTTACAATACTATGCAACCAAGGCTTTTGGAACGTCATTTTTTAACTAATCACCGTGGTTTATAGTACAAAAAAAACTTGGAAGCTTCTTACAAGACCGCCTTGTTGATAGCAAACGATAAGATTCCACATACCATTGGTGAAGTCTCTTGTGAGACCATGTTTACTTACTACTTTTAGTATTGTACTTGGCGAAGAAAGCTGAATAAATTTGCAAAAATATCACTACCAAACGATTCATTAAAACGCAGAATATTAAATGTCTCAAGATTTGAAAATCAAGTAATAAGAAGAATGAAAGAAATCGCCCTTATTTTCTTTGCAGTGTGATAAAACAACTGACACTTCACAGCATTAACAGTTGCTGTTTATTGTAAATTTAACTATGGCAGACGATTATGGAGGAAAATTGTTCTCTCCCAAATTCTCAAAGCAACAACAAAGGCTGATGATGTATTTTCCACTCTGTCTGACTTTTTAGCAGCTAATAATTATCCTTGGGAAAATGTGGTTGGGTTATGTACAGATGGCGTACAAGTTATGATGGGCTGTCGAACTGGTTTTATTCAACTGACTAAGGAAAATAACCCTAAAATAATTGGTTCTTATTGCATCATTCATAAGCAGGCTTTAGCTTATAAGACTCTGTCCAAATTACTGAGCTCTGTTTTGAATTTAAAGTTAAAATAATCTTGTGTAAAATATAGTACTTTGAACACTAGACTTTTTGAGGTTTTTGTCAGGAGTTGAACAGTGACCATCGAAATCTAATTATAACACATAAGTTCATTAACTTTCTAAAGGTAACATTTTTGGTAGGTTGTTCAGTTTAAAGTCAGAGGTTGAGATATTTTGAAAAATTGCTGGTAAAGACAATCTATAAAGTAATTTCACAAATGAAAAATGCATTATTTATTTAGCATACTTAGCAAACTTCTTTGAATCTTTTTACTTTCTAAATTTGAAGCTACAAGGAAAAGTCCTAAGAGCAATTACATCTATATTGGAGAATATGTGCCTATGGCAACGCTCTTCAGAGCCTAAACCTAATTCCTCATCTTTTCCGTGGCTCAATGAGCTCTTTAAGATACAGAAAATACCCCATTAAATGTGTAGAGTGGAAGAAGGACCAATTTCAGCACATCTGGTATCCCCGAAGAATGAATTAATGAAAGTATTAGCCAGAATTTCTTCAGAGAACTGGTAATTTAAGTGGGTAAGAGATCAATTCAATATCGAAGTGGGCATACTTCCAGATTACCTTCAAGAGTAGGCCATCGACCTTAAATATGATTTCCAAACAAACCCAGAATTTCCAAATATGACTGTAGAAGACTTGTGGTTAAAATATCTTCCAATGTAAACACAAGTTTCTATGAAAGGGTGAGGTTGTTGGCGCAGTTTTCCTATATGTACAGTACGAAACAATAGTTATGCGTGTTGTTTTCTATGATTGTATTTTAAAGTTTACCATTTTTCTCTGAAAAAAAAAAGGCGTAAAGCAAAAGTAGTCCTATCTCTTAGTTTAATAGCAACAAACAGACAGACACACATTTTTAAAATGGATTATCAGTTGTTCTTATTGTTTATACTACCCAGAAGGAAAGAGAGACACCCCAAAATTTCAAATGGGCAGAAAAACCTATCTGGTGTTCCCGTTATTCAAACTAAACAATTTAACTTTGTTCTTTACTATAAAACTAATCACACGGAAAAGTAGCCGAATCTTAAAAAATCAATTATATATGTGCATTAATACTTTGTTGTTTTAAATTGTGATACAAAACGTGAAAAATAGGCTGACTAAAACAAAATATCAACATACAGATTATAATTTAAATATGTGTTAAATTATGATTTTTTTTCCTTTTAAACTTAAGTTAGAACTTTTTCATACACAATGTTTGTATTTCGATTATTGGTGATAGTTAAAAAAGAAATAAGAGTAACATAGAAATAAATGATTGGTGGTTAAATAGTTAAAACAAATTAAGTACATAGAACTAACAGGTTATATATAAAATTAATACATATATTCATTTTCAATGTTTTTGTCATAATTAAATCCACTTCTTTTAATCATATTAAATACTACACCATATTATTAAACTATAAATAACTTACAATTTTCACTATGGCTGTTAAAAAAAGAGGTTAAGGTGCACACCCTAAATATTTCCCTAATTATTTATTTATAGATTATAACTCTTTGGTTTATTGAGTTTAAAAATGCCCTTCCCAGTTGACACGCGGTTCAGGCATTAGGCTCGATATATTTGAAATTAATAATACGCCGTACCTTGGGATTTCACTGAGTAGACCTAAAAGTGCCATCTTTCTATTTTTCTTGGCTTGAAACTACACACACTCAAGGTCACGGAGCTTAAGATGTTAAGATCACAATATACAGTCAGCACCGTTAACATTGAACCAATATGGACCCATATATTTGGTTCACATTGTCCCAAGCTCACTAAAACCAGAATGTGCTTACACTTAACCGTGAGAGGGATAGAGAAAACCAAACAAAATATCACAATTATAATACATTTATTGGAATTTATTTTTAACATTTAATTAGTCTGCTGTGCTGTTGCTCGCTCTATACTATTACAATTAATATTATCTGCCTTTTAATGGGATAATTAATATATTTGTTTGAATATGTATCCATGTAAATGTAAGATCAAATCACATAAAGATGTCGAACATTACTTAGGTGTAAGTTTTATTTGTTAAAGAATCACGATTTGACTAATAACGAGAATATTAAAATACCAACACAAAGAATAGTTTATCTTTGGATTTAAGATTGAAATGAATTCTGTAAAATTTACTCTTTGCATTGCAGTTGATTTGGCGATCAAGTAAAGAAAGAAAAAATAAATTATACATTCATGGCTTGTTGATCTTTTCAAACACCTCATTGCCAAGAGACTTACAAAAAAGATTTACACACTAAATTGAACATATTTGAATTGTTACAAATTCAAAACTCATATGTAACCACACCAACAGTCGTTTTTTCAACACTGCTTCTATCGCTGATGTGATAGCGTGATGGTATATAGCTTACCCTTTATTCGTTAAGATAAGGAGTACAACAGAAGAAGTTCCAACTCATTTCGGTGAGTATATTTTGAGTTTTCTGGAAACAAACAAACAGAATAAATCAAACGTACAGATTTATTATATGTACAGATTTGAGGTATTTAACGTGCACTTTCTGAATTAAATGATTGTATCAGCACAGGAGAATTTCTATGAGCAAGAGCGAAAGGGCCTATCAAGTTGGCCTGGAAAGGTACTTTTATATACTTTCCAGGGTTCTTTACATGCCACAATCAACATGGGACCCACGGCTCTACTTCCCCTACAAAGGAAGTTGTGCTATAGATTTATATCGCGCTAGAAAAACCCCGACAAAAGCCCCGACGAAAAATTAAAATATTTAACATGCACATTATAGATGAATAGATTAAATCAAAACACGATTTACATCCTACTAACTTAACCTAGGACTTTATCTAATTTAGCACAACAAAACCTGGCCGCCAGTTATTCACTGAATTGGGAAGAGCCTGTATAAAAATAGTAGGCCTAAATACATTTGTCAACACCACCCAGAATCGATTCAAGCTACTAAAGGACTTAAGACGATTACTCTAACAACTCACCCGTAGAAAATGATAGCTGACTTATATCGATTGTTGTGAAAACTTTCCGTTGACAGGTTCGATTTGAAACCATTAAAATGTCGATACGTTGGAAACTTGACCTATATACCAGCTTGTTGCGCATGTAGACAATATCGGAGATGTATGGATACGAATGAGCAGCCAAGCGGTAACGATAAACCTGTTTATTCGTGCCAGTGTCAGAAACCATCAATAATTGATAACATGTCAAACAAAGTAAAAAAAGGACGCGAATAAAACAATTCAAAAGTTGATTATTTGTTTCCCAACTATGCATTTATGTTTATGTGAGCTCCACGTATTACTACCCATTTGGGATATTCGTATATTTACACAAAATTATACACATATAGCTAGGTATAAATTAGAGTAAATGTACCCTCATGTTCTTGTAAAGAGGATAGAGAACCATCCACTATTCGAAGTGTGACCTTTCTGTCACCAGCGATCCAGTCTATTACGAGACTGTCACCTTTTTACTTTCCAACCATCGATGTGGGTCTCATCATTATTATGGGTTTGTAAACAAAAGTGCGTGTTTTGTAGCGTCCTACTACCCGTTCAAGTTCTATTCATATCATGTACCAGTTACGCTGAGCTAAGGTTGATGAAGGTTGAATTTAGAGGAAGTGTACATGCATTTGCGTGCGGGAGATTGGAAAACCATTTTGTATAAAACCATCTCTCAATACGCCCAACCAGTATTAGAACTCCGATCTCCATGCCATCGGCAGTCTAATCTAACACGAAAATGTCACCTTAGACCATGCGGCCACCGAAGCAGGTGCATGTAATATGGAAGGGTATTAAAACGCAGTGAAATAAAAATAAAACAAACAACAATGGCTGTCAACACAGGTCTATTTGGTTATCGAGATATGAAATGTAAATGATAGAGCTTTCATACAAGAATGACGATTAATTAGATTGGAACCCGCATCAATGAGCACGCAGACTAAATGTCAGGCTCAGTTTGTCAGGTTAATCAGTGACTGGTAGATCAGAGTTTGAATCTCGGCCAAATGTATGGATGGTGGTTTTTAATAAGCAAACGGGAAGTATAGTTCCTTTAAGGCTAAATTTTACCTTCCTTATAATTACCCCATTTAATAAAATGAATGTTTGTCTGTCATGAGCATAGCGTGATATCAATCGCACGCAGAGGGGTGACATTTTAAAATATAATAAGCGCCTGTGCACGAACATGTGCTCCTCAAAGCAGGGGTTTTAAAATATTTACCATAGTTTTCATATTAATTAAAATGTCTTCCTGGCTAGTGATCGTGGCACAACTAAGCTATGACGATAATCCTCCTGGCGAGTGATCGTGGCCCAACTAAGCTATGACGATAATCCTCCTGGCGAGTGATCGTGGCACAACTAAGTCACGAACTTTTGGAACAAGGGATCCCGTGGCCCAACCGTTATGTGCCGTTCCATTCTGGTCTAGGTAGGTGTAGTCCTTTATTTACTATAGCGCTGCACTTTAGGAACGATAAATCTGACTGTGAAACTAGCGTTTTAGTTTATTTTCTGTCAGCTGTTCTATTAATATTGTATCGTAAAATATGTAAACCAGGGATAGGAAAACTACAGCCCGCGGGGCAAATGCGGCCCGCTGGTGTATTCAATCTGGTCCGAGTGATAAATAATTTAAATGTGTTGGGTCATTTTCCGTGATAGAAGCTGAATACACATTTTCAAACATCTCACACCCATTATATTAATCTTCTGGACGAACTTAAAACATATTACGCCACTAAGGTATATATTATTATTGTTATACATTCTCAATGTAATTAAACTTATTCATGTCAGTCTATTATGTGTGTTTATCAGTTTTTTAAATGAATTTTTAATTTTTGCCTAGCCAATTTTTTAAATTATTATTATTTGCCTCCTGTAAGTAGGTTTGCACATCCCAGGTGTAAATGATACAAAATTATAAACACTTTCATTATAAAATGTCCTGCTTCTACAAATGACAGGTAGGTAGTAAGTAGGCCTATATTCAGGTGGTTGGTTTTCTGTGCATCGAACTCTTATCAAGTGGCCTAATAATGGGAAAAATTTGATAAATATTTGTTCAAGCAATTAAATATCCTTTGTGCTAAAACATATGGGAAATGTATTTGTTCATCTGAAATCAAATCAGATAATAATACCTTTTATAGGTTAAAATAGTTGGAAACTGTTGTTTTGTTTTTTTCGGAGGTTTAATCAAAATTTGAACCCTATAGTGTACAGAACCTTATTGATGCTACAAGTTGTAGACTTAGTGGGAGGGGAGGGTGGAGGCGAGAGAGGGGAATAACAAGCAGAAGACTTCATGCATGAAAATGAGCGTAGGGTTTATTCAATAAGTAAGATCGCCTCAGCCTCTTTTCAAAGTTTAATATAAAGCACCTCTCGAAAGCGTTTCGAGAGAGAGATCCACGATCGAAGGCCATTGTCCGGTTCCAATGTTTCTCCCTCGAGTCAGATGAAAAGGATGAGGCATGAAAAAGGAGGGGTGGTTTTCCATTCAAAGGATAGGGAGGGAGGGAGGGAGGGAAGTAAGTCTTTGACGGGTGATATAGCGATTTAATGATGGTAAAGAGGGTAAGGGGGAGGTTTGGATCTAGAATGGTACCACTTAGCTAGTCTCGCAGTTAATTCCCACTTAATTGTCATTTGAGAGGTAAAGGAGAGGAGACAATTTAGATCAATCAATTTCTCTTTCTTTTTTACATTTATATTTTTAAAACTTGCTGTAATGTAATGTATAGTTAGCAAGTTGTAAATCGCACCTTAGTACCCGGTTTAACCACGTCATAACTCGGTGGTATTGAGGTAAAGTGCTCGCCTCAAGACCCAATTTCGTGGGTTCAAACCTCTGTCGGGGTCGGCGGATTGTTCTTGAATGATAAAAAATCGTAGCACAACTTCCTTCGGCTGGATTAGAGGATTATAAAAACACAGTGATAAATCACAAGTGGAAAATCGCTAGATCCTGTTCATCCAGTCAATAATAAGACCCCGATCACCTTGACACCTGCAATTTAGTATATTACGAGAATGACCTTTTAGACCATGTGACCAACGGTAAATAATTTTTTTCATCGCGTATTTACATCCCGTCCGTGCTACACAAGTATTTACACTCAAAATATAATTTAGAGGAAATGTACCTGCGTTTGCACGAAGGATGATTGTGAACCAATTTAGGAGAAACTACACTAACTACACCCAACTGAGATTCGAACTCTGACCGTGCAACCACCGATACGGTAGATACGATTTTTTTAAAGCTCCCATTATTTGCATGTACAATAAGACCTAATAAAACAAGATTTTAATCTTTATCTTATTTCTATATAAACTATCTTCTTTTATTTGAGAGGGAGACACATTTATTCTAGTGGTACGTCTACCTTAAGATCGTAGATTGATGGGTTCACCGCATTTTAGGCTGAACAAAGAAAAAGAAAAGATGTAAGCTCGTATAACGTGAGACAAAAGAGATCTGGAAATATCCCTTGAGCATCCAACCTCCCCCCACCCCCCCATACCCTTCTTCCCAACCTCTACGCCACGAGACTTTTATTTGCGTAAAAGATTAGGGAGCTCTAATCGCGCGTAAACCACTTGATTAGATTGAACGTACAATGCACGTGAAACCTCAGTGTACAACAGATTATATCAAAAACAAAAAAAGGGCTTTATTCTTCAACGGCCTCTTTTTATTTTTTTAATTGAAGCCAGTAATCCTATTAGCCCAAGCAAGTGAAGTTTTTAAAAGACGGGAAAGATGACGAGACTGAAGTAATTAAGATTAGACTTTACGTCACTTCTATTTAACGTTTCTTTTCAGTCGTATTTCTGCAGGTTTAATATTAAATATTTGTAAATTATACTCCGCTATTGTAAAAGTATGTCTATTGTAAGAGTTAAATTCTTTTGTATGTCTATCACGTCTTACTACCCATTCGGTTTGTCCGAAGATTTTCATAATGGAATATGGATGAGTAGGGTAGAGTTTAGAGTAAATGTTTCTGCCCTGATTGCACTAGAACTACAATTTACCGGATAATTATACAAGAATGAAAATGACACCCTAGCGGGTATGAACGTCCCACCTCTGATATTACAAATTTTCAAACTTTTTACTTACGTGCATCGCATCCTACTAAACACTTAGACAAGGGACTACCAACTTAAAAGTGCCCAAGGGCCACAATTGAATACACGAGTTTAGTGGTGAGCCGCATCGTAATCTCCTGGTCAACCTTCTAGCCTGAGATGACGCAAGCAATGCCACTAAGGGTCCACAAACACCACTGCTCGAAACCATTGGTTTGGAACCAATCGTTTCAGACATCTGCCTCACACAAGTATTTCATGGTGTGGGATATCATCATGACACAAAATAAGAAATTAATGAAACAAATAAAATTTCCTCCAGTTGCCAACATGGCGAGGGGAGAGGAAGACATAGATATAGCTATCTCTTCTACCCTTTGTCTGGTCTTACTTGAAGAAGAGGCTGAGAATGAACACGGGCTTAGGCCTAATCCCATTTATGACCTACAGTTTACTTTAGTCTCTTCTGTAATGATTATATAAATCACAAATATACAAAAACCCAAACACAATGCTGGGCCGTACTTTAGGACTACTCGCAAACATAGCTGAAGAGGGTAAATCGCGCATGCGCATTTTGCTTTGTTCTTCAAACATTCCATCGAACACTGTACAGCCAATCTTCGTCAGACAGTTGTTTGATGTTCAAGAAACAAAAGCCCTCTTTTAAAATTAAGTTTTGGTATGTGGGGACGCTCCAATTTCAAAATAATGTAAATTTATTCCTCGAACAGATTTTCTTGTTTGTCGAACAAAATGTTTTGTTCGATGTTGGTTTTGTTTCGACCAGTGGGTAAGCGGCCTAAGCGTGCACTTATTGGAGTTCTTGCATACGGTCCTAGGACTAACGCGGATATACAAATTATTTTAGATATATAGCGCAATTAAGTGCATTACTGAACTAACATCGGCTGGAGCTTTAATGGCTTTTCCCCATGCAAGTAAAAACTTTCTGTTTCTCGACTATAAGCATCAATTTGCTACAGCAGATTACTTTTTCGAGAAACTTCTTGTGCTGCAAAAAAAAAAAGCAAAATAAGCCACCATTTGGAAACCCCTGGTTTGGACTACCCACATACTTACAGTTATGGTGTAGGGATGAGTAAATTCTTGTTTAGAGGAATTGAACCATAATTTGAATGGAGAGAGAAAGATGGACAAAGAGAGAGAGAGAGAGTGGGGAACAATTTAGGAAAAATTATTTCACTAAATCAAGCAAGAATTCGAAAGCCACTCCACGTCACGGAAAAACCAGACCATATTAGACTGAGGCATTAGTCTATTTTTTTCCCAAACTTTTTTGATCGCTACCCTAAATATAGTAATTTCCCGACCTGGTAACTCAACTTACATTAAATGTAATTTATATGTTTTATTACTTTCATATTAGTGTTTATTAAATAAATTTAATTGAATCAATTAAAATAACAGAGATCGAATTTTTTTTCAATAACTTTATAAGCAAGCGAAATGTAAAGCACTATTTTTAATCAAAATATGAGTATGACAAAGTTTGGTAAGTGACCAAAAAATACTGTTTCGGTGATACTATAATAATGTTTATTTCTTGGGGAGAGTTTTTTGCGTTTCTATTTTGTATGATAGAAGCTATCAACGAAATTGAATCAATTTTCTGTAAAATTTTAATCTTACAAATAGAAAATAACACAATCTTCTTCTCTTGAAAAAATGTTTGACCAAAACAGAATTTTCCAGTGACAACCATGCATGATGTTGCTTCATTTTGTAGATGAGCTCTTCAAGTTCGAGTCATTTGTTGATGGGTAGAGTACAACACAAACCTCATAGAGGATCTTGATCGTTACAAAACCTGAACATTCTTGTTCACAGATGTAGGCTACTTTGTCAGAAAAAAGGAAAAGAGGCTTTTAATCTTTCCGAGTCATGATAGGCATGTGCTTGGGATGGGTCAACAATTCCAGATACATGAGGGTTTCAAAACTTTGTTTCAACACTGTTGCTATTGTCAGTAGAGGAGCTCTACGGGAAAAGGGCACATGGGATCATAGGTCTTTTTTCCCAAAATTGCATTTTTAGATTCTTCATGTCTACCTCCATATTGTGTAAAAGTTTTAACTTTTTACCTCATTCATAGATGGCAGTAAATTGCATTTTATTTTTGCAAATTTTGAGCCCTTTTTCTACATATATGGTTTTATACATCTTGTCATTTGTTTATAAGCTTACACTGTGTTTTTTTAGTGCATCATGAAGTGTATTGATTATTGAGACAATATAGATGATGTTATTGGCACAAAAAGAAATTCCACAAACCATTGAAAACATAATGAACGAAATAAAAACAGAAATAGTGGTAAACCATTACAATAGTGTATGTGTCACCGGCAATGTGTGAAATCCAGACGTTCTACAAAATGCCTAGGCTTTCTATATAATGCCAGAGTGGTTTTGTCAAAGTATGAAAAAACAAGTCTTGCTGTTGTATCTCATAATTATTTTCAAGCCCTTTGTCTTTTTGAAATCCCGTAATAGGTTATCAATTATTTTATCTAGTTCTATATAAGTCTTGCGCCGTTTTCTTGAAGTTTTACCTCATTCCTAGGATTTAAGTTGGTCAGGTTAGTTTATTTTAGAATAGGGTATTAGGTTAGGTTAGGTTAGCTACTGTTCTCGGTAATATATAATGATGGTTATTCTATAAATTTCCTAATAAAAGTATGAAATACAACAGCAGCACTAATTTATTTAATACTTTGATAAAACCACTTAGGAATTATAAAGAAAGCCTAGACATTCTATAGAATTCTGAAAATTGAAAAATGACACCTGGACACGGGAATCGAACCCGGGACCTCTGGCTTAGTACGCCAATGCTCTAACCACTGAGCTATCCAGGATTCGTCTCGTGCCCTGGGTCATTCTTCACTCATATTTTAAGGCAGAGTCTATGATGGACTTAGCAGAAATCGTCGGCTACAAATATGTGATTATATTAATATCAACGAGCCATCGGATAACGCAGCCATCTGCGATCGGTAGTTGGCATTATGCTGCCATTTGCACAATTATTAAATTGTACGGGATCGCACCCGTGTCCAGGTGTCATTTTTCAATTTTCAGAATATGATATCTAGGTGGAGTAATCCCCACTAATAAGCATAAATAATAGCTCTGGCCATTAATTCTTATTTTATAGAATGCCTGGATTACACACATTGCCGTTAACATATACATTTCAAGCAAACTATAGCTAAATATTTGCATTAATTTAGTTTACCTTTCATTTAATTTGTGTTCTCCAGAAAAAAGGGCTTATACCGCCATTTAGTTTATTATTTATTGTACTTGCAAAAATTATGATATATAAAAAAAGTTTCAAACTAAATAAACATAGATTTAACATAGTAAACCTAACCATTAAACCTACATCAAACATTAGTATAAAGCAGAGGTTCCCAAAGTATGCTCCGTGGAGCACTTGGTGCTCCGCTAAGCATCTTCAAGTGCTCCACGATTAGATTGGAAATAAAAATAAATAAAATGTGACAAGATATCAAAACTGTGAATTTGTGTGTCCACGAACTTTGTATAGGTAAGTATTGGGTAGAAATTATTTACAGACTGCACGTGGCGAAATCAGAGAGAGAGAGAGACTTGAGGGTGCCAGTTCACTCCGTCTCTCTGAGAACTTCGCCACGCTTTCAGATACGATTGTTAGCTTCAACACCTTTCCAGAATTATCTGGGAGCTTTCTATTGAATATTAAAAACTCGTATTTCCTCACACCTTCAGTAAGTATAAAGTCGAGAGTCGAAAGTAGAAACAATTCAAGTAGCAGTGGGATGTTATTTATTTGGATGTTGGAAAAGCCAACCTGGTATCGGAGCAGTATGAGTGCTTGAACTATTTGATATCAGATTCTGCGGTAAAAGTGAATTTTGCAACTAAGAAGTTACTATAAAAATTTTGATGTTAACTACGAGACAAATTTGAAGTTTTGTCAGATAGAGCGAAAATAATCCTTCTTCCCTTTGCAATAACTTAATTATGTGGATCAGGATTATCTGCTTGTGTGGCTACTAAAACAGAAGATCCCGGATCAACGCAGAGTCTGATATTTGGTTGCAGCACTCCCAAATTCAACAAGATATAGCCACATTGTGCAAATCAAAACACAGCAGTCCAATCCCTCTCATTGAAATTTAAGTTTGCGGTTTGTAATTTATCGTTCTTTACTTATGCCAAGTGACTTTTTTTTGCTGCTATGAAAATGGTTTTAACACTATTTGTACGGGTAACATATTGTGATTTTACAATACCTACTTTGAATTCGTTATCAAATGTGTTGCTTTAGGTTAATTTTTTGTTGTTGTTGTTGTTTTTTGCGTTTGTGTAGTTAAGTTCCTTATTTTTCTGAAATTAAGGGAGTAAACAACATTTATAATGAAATAAAACTTGATGTTTAACACGCCCAAATGTTTAAACATTCGTTCCCATCGTGAATACTGCTGTAGTTCGGTTTAGTATTTATCTCTGTAGAGTATTTGTGAAAATATTGACGCCCTTTTAACAAAGACACTTATGTGCAAAATTATTGTTTTGAGAAATCGATATTTAAAGTTACAATTCTCAATGGCTTTCAATAGTAAAAATTAAGTTTTGATCAAAATTCTAGCTATTTAGAAATCTAAAAATAATTCGTGCTTTTACTATACGATAAAATATTGACTAACAACTTTAAAAAATGCAGTTAGGTAAATATAGCAAAAAATGAATGTGCATGCCTTTAGCATCAAGGCAACTATAGTGCTCCGTGACAAATGTCTCTCCTTGAAAGTGCTCCGCGATTCAAAAAGTTTGGGAACTGCTGGTATAAAGGATTCATGACATTTGGAATATTCAAACGCGTTTTGTCTCAGTATCAGTATTTCTGCCATATCCCCCTTTTCCATAGAGCTCCTCTGTAGTCATTCTTCAAAATGTCCCAGTTTGATGAACTGTTTGTAAATGTGATATTTCATGAAGTTAAAAAAAATCAGGAACATCCTTGCAAATCTCATTTGGGTCGTGACCCTTGGTTTTGGAACAATTACGTTAGTTTATGTACCCACCGATATGGGTCAGAACTTATGACCTACTGGTTTTTGCACTCATTTTTTGAATATTTGTTATGCCTATTTTCACATAATTTCTCAGTGTTTGGAATTGAAATTCTAGTCAAATATTTTAAATCAATAATAATGTTAAATTTGTATTGCAGGCCATATATTGCGTGAGAGGGAGGTTAAGAAAACTATGTAAAAGAATTTTCTCACAAATTTACATGTAGAAAGGACTGATGACCCCTATGTAATAAAACCATTTTATCTTGCATGTTATGAATAAGAATACAGACCCTTGGATAACTTTCACGTAAACTAACCACTGTTATGACTGCTATTCTTCTTGACCAGCGTTTCCCAAACTAAGTTTCCCGTAACACTGAAAATATCAGGAAATCAAAACATTATTATTTTTCTATTAATTTTAAATTTATAATATTTGACGTTCATCTTGATACTTATCTGGCTACTAAAATATCTCGTATTTTGTACTGATGGGGCATATTACCTCAACATGTTTAATCTCACGCGTTTTATGCCATCAAGGCGACCGTTGTGCTGTTTTGTCTCAGCAATTGAGATGGTCCCTCCTTCATAAATCTGTCCCCCCCCCCCCCCCCCCCCACCATATTCCCACGTTTGCACAGAACATCATTCATCGGCAATGAACAGTTTTATACCGGTACTGACTGTTGGCAAGTGATGTAAAGATTGCCATAGAATGATCACTGAAATAAACCAGCTTCACGCAAACCATTAATATAAGATATTTCACTTGTGGCCCAAGTAAATAAATCTAGACTGTGTACTTTTGAAGCGCACCAAAAAACAAAACCGAGATGAGGCTGGGATGAAATGTATTTGTCTTTCGGTTTTATATGTGTTGGTAATAAATGTTCATAATGCACGGTGCGTTGTGTGCAACCAAATACTAACCAATACTAACATGGTTCCTAGTAAACTTTGTAAGCAATTGGAAACCAATCATGCTGAATATCAAGCCAAAGATAGGGTATTTTCAAGAGAAAGCAGGGATTCCTCGAATATTGTCATCTTTCCATTATGACTACAATAGGCAACGAAAATGTTCCAGTAGCATATTAATGTGCAAGTTACCATATACCACTTATTGAAGACGCGTAAACCGTAGAATAATGATTCTCAAGCCTTGTGCGAAAGAAATTGTAATGTGGATATTGAGTGAAGTGTCTGGTAGAATAATAGTTGCAGTAACGTTGTCAGATAATACTGTTTCGAATCATATTTACGATTTTGCACCATTACATTGAGAAGGAGTTATTCTGCTGGATGAATATATTGCTGTAAGTATTCGTTTTGAGACTTATATTTGTCTTCTTTGATAATGTTACTAAAGAAGACTAACTAGAATGTGCATCTTTGCAAATCAACATAAATAGAGAAGAGTTATTTAACTGCGTTAACCATTATTTTTTAATAACGTAAAATTAGCCGAGAAAAATGTATTAATGTATGTACTAATAATACACGGGAAATGGTCGGAAAGATGAAGAGTGAATGTATTAATGTGTGTACTAATAATACACGGGAAATGGTCGGAAAGATGAAGAGTGAATGTATTAATGTGTGTACTAATAATACACGAGAAATGGTCGGAAAGATGAAGAGTGAATGTATTAATGTATGTACTAATAATACACGGGAAATGGTCGGAAAGATGAAGAGTGAATGTATTAATGTGTGTACTAATAATACACGGGAAATGGTCGGAAAGATGAAGAGTGAATGTATTAATGTGTGTACTAATAATACACGGGAAATGGTCGGAAAGATGAAGAGTGAATGTATTAATGTGTGTACTAATAATACACGGGAAATGGTCGGAAAGATGAAGAGTGAATGTATTAATGTGTGTACTAATAATACACGAGAAATGGTCGGAAAGATGAAGAGAGTGAATCACAAATGTCGCCCCACAAACCACTAAAAATCTTTTGTTCAATAACAACAAGAAATTACAACTAAAAAATATTTAAAAATCAATGATTTAGTACAGTTTATTAATTTTGTCAAATCTAAGCCATTTTACTTCAGGCTATTTAAAATGTTGTGCAATGAACTGGGTAGTCAGCAAGTCAGCATATAGGGCCTCTGTTCCGTACAGAAGCTAGGTGGCTATCTAGAGGTAGGGATATTTTTGGGGTTTTTTGAACTTGGTATAGGCCTACTAGTATCCTAAATTCAGATAATTCAGAACAAAAATGTAAATACAATTTGACAAATTTATTGTGGCAAGTAAGGCCCACGTTCTTTTCGGATGTTTTTGCAAAATAAAATAAATCTTTTCCTCCAAGGAGAGCATTAGACAATTTTTAATTCAATTGATACATTTTGTTGTTTAAAAACTGGAATTCAATGTATCTTCTGAAGAACAGAATAGTTTTGAGTGCTTCTCTAATTTATCATTATTATTATTATTATTATTATTATTATTATTATTATTATTATTATTATTATTATAGCACCGCGTCTTACTACCCGTTCGAGCTATACGCACTTACGCTAACGTGTAATGGTAGGGTTATTGTGAGATGAAATGGAGGACCTATAGCTTAACGTTGGATCCGAACCACGGTGGAGGTCTGGCATTCCTCACATTCACAAGTTGTGATTAATACACGCCTTGTCAGAGGTGAAGGAAGGGTTTGGCAATCAGATAAATCTGTGCCGGGACCGAGAATTGAACCCCGGGCCCCCAGCACAGAAGTCCGACACATTACCCCTAGACCACTAGGTCAACATTCTAATTTATCATAATTTCTAATTAAAATGAACTACACAGTCGAGGAAAAGGCTCCAAGCATTCCTTTACAACACTTACGTGAGTTGCAGTTTTCTTTATCGGAATGTTTTCCTACGAATTATGATAAGGCTTAAATGAAGAAATACTTTTTTAGTTCATTCCAAACCCGTCTTTTTAGTAGGATAAAGGATTAGAAGAGTTATTGAATGAATATTTAATGTGCAATTCAAGTGATCCACTTGATACAACTTGTGTATTTGAGACCCCCTGAAACCAAAGAGTTGTTTTCGCAAAGCCGTTTGACTATCTGTACCTTGGGCAAGAGCCGAAACTATTTTACCGATTGGGCTAGAACTTGGAATATGGGGCTTAGATAATGTCCCCACGAGGAATTTTTGTAATTAGATATCTAACTCTAAATTTAAGTGTAGTTTACTGAAAGGTAAAAAGATAAGAAATTGATATTCTCAAAATTCGCTTTAACGATTTTGATTCAATTTTATATCTAGACACTTATTTTTACTATAAACCAGATGGTACTTGCATTTTCTCATGAAAGTGACTTTGAGGGCACTTAACATGAGAGAAATTTTCTAATTTTCATCATTTCTCCCCAATTATATGAGATACAATATAACTTATCATTGTAAGATTGTATTACTATTAAAGATAAAAATATTTTATTTGAAATATTGTTTTATAAAATCAATAATTTCTCCGCTATAAACAAATAAATATAAATATAATTTTTAATTCGGGTCTTTAAAAATGAATTTTATTCTTATGATCTTTGGTGGACAAAGATGTTTCTCTTTTCTCCCTTTTTTTGTAATAATATTTTTTGTTCCTAATGTCAGAGAAAGTAAGTAACGGTGTATATTATTTCATTTATGATCTTTGGTATAGTGTTTCTACAGCCATGTATAGACCTATTATCTCGTTCCACAACTCTTACGAGTTTTTAGTAAATGTCTATTTAAAGTTTTAAGCGGGAGAAAGTCTGTGCAGTGCACTGTACCATTTATTTTATTTGATAACTAAATGACCGTAGTGGTCAATAAACATTTATTAAGATAAAAATTGTTCCGTGATCAAATAAGATCTGGAAACGCTACTCTAGATGTTTCTACAAAAAGATCTATGTTATGTCGTCTTAATGTCAAATTACTATATAATATATAATCAATATTGGTAAGAACATGAAATATGACACAAGCTCGTATAGTCACGTTTCTGGTGATAGGAAGGACGAGGTTCAAATCCATATCAGGTATATTAAGCCAAAGCCATGACCAGCCAATAATTTAAGGGGGGTTGCTGGACACATCCCCCAATTGCTGGAGGATAGAAAAGATTCTAAAAGATAAACAGAACAGATATCTGAAGTGTTTTCATGGCAACGCAATATTAAACAACTCTAGAAGCTATCTAAAGTGCTTTTTATGGTAACATAGCCCCCTAATTTGTACTCGTACCTTAATTTTGATATTGTTTGAACCATAAATAAAGCCAAATGTATTTTTTTCATAAAATGTTGGGGGCTTTAACGTCCAAACAGCCCCCCTCCCCCCACGCTGACTATGGACTTGTATTAAGCTGATTTTTCTTAAATTATTTTCCCTCCCTCCCCCCCAAGAAAATATGTAGTGCTTTTCCCATTAATCTTACCTTCCTCATTCCTAATACACTAGTGTAAATATTATGAGTGCCCGGTCAAGTAGTAATTTCTCGTGCAAAAAAAATTAGCAAAACAAATAAGAATCGATATTTCAAACTAATATATTATACATTATTTACACACATAATATATTTTTAAGTGCTCCATGTCTTACTTTCTAGGATGTCCCCATATTTACACAAATGATGGAGAGAGAAATTTAGAGGAAATAAGGCTTATAGCTCGAACGGGTAGTAAGACACGGTGATTAAAAAAATCTAGAGAAAATAAACCTCAATTTTCATAAAAAGAGAGTAGAAAACTATTTAGGAAAAAACACCCCAGTTAATCCGGCTGAGATTCAATTCCTGATCTCTCCGTCAACTACAAGGTGCTTGTATTTATGATACTGCCTCTTCTTAGAATCTCCGAGTTAGAGATTTATGAATTTTTTAATTTGATTTTTTTTTTCTTTTTTTAGTTTTTGGTCATTACGAATAATACCATATGTTCAAACCGAAATAATATTGAACAAACCTAACAAACCAACCCCGGGCTATTAATTTAACAATTATATGAAAAAGAATTCACAATTTCGCCAAAAATGTTATATATTTAGCTATGATTATTATTCTCTAGACCCTAAATAAATTAAAGGGAATCCCTGATCTAGATAAATAGTTAAAGATCTTATGTGAACAGTATCAATATTGAAAGAGGAAAAAATCACACCAATATTTGAGATCTAACCTATCATATTTCTGTCTCCTAATATTCGAATTCGATCTCGTGATTAGGGAGAGTGAGTTGTTTATCTTATTAAAAAAAAAGTAGACCCAGCTCCAGATATTACACTGACTAAATTGACTTTATATACTACTTAGATGACAACAGTGGGCTACTTTGTTTTATGACTAAAAAAAAATACGAGTCCCATGAGAAAATTTTTGTTGGTAGAGAAAAAAATTTAAATCACATACGTCTTTTATCTAGTTTGACGAGGCATAGGGGTATCCTGTAATTGTTGGGTTCCGCAGAAAGGTTAGTGGTTCGTACCAGCGCACCCATTGGCACCGCAACCACCCGTGCAAATAGCCCTATAGTAGGTGACGTTGACACACCCTGGCACCCCTCTCTCCACCCCCTGCTATTCCACCCTTCTTTTGGCTCAGACCAAAGCCCTTGACAATAGCAGCAAAGCGCAGGGCAGCAACCCTTGCTATTTATAAAGTGAGAGGGAGGTATTAAATATTCTCTCTAAATTGATTTACTCTGCTAGTTCACATGAGAGATCATTAATTTTGGTTATTAGCACCGCTTAATGAGACAAATATGTCACAAAGGTCGTCAAATATCATAATAGGGTAAAATTATTGGCCTGAGGTCACATCAATGGGTTTGTAAGACGTAATTCATACTTGCCCTGGATTCACACGTATCCATAGCCAGGCAGCACAAGGTTTCAGGCTTATAATATACTTGATATATATACACTGACGGGAAGATCGAGGTTCGAATCTCGACAGAGTGCATAGAAGGTGGGCTTACACATGTGATTTATCAGCATAAATTTCCCAAACCCTCTCTATGCTAATTAAGACTTACTTTCTCTAAGCCACCCTCAACATACCTACAACTAATTAACGTGTCAAACATATTTTTTTAATTGTCTAAATTTTAGGTTTTGGATGAGGATTAGGCATGTAGGCCTTTCTAATTACGTTTTGTGTTTATGTTCTTCCATGTATTTTAATTAAGTCAATTCCTAATAAATATTTCTGACATGTGTTACAAACAACATGAGGGGCCTATATAAAAGCTATCGACTAGCTAATTAAAAGTAATAACCAACATTCACTCACACCAGAAATCATGTGGACAGGTAAAAATGGAAGAAAAATCTTACTCACATTTTTGTGGAGGAATATTAGGAAATTATTTAAACATTTAATATACTGGAACAGTGTTTCCGAGAACTTTACTAGCTTTAGGAAAATTCACTCTCAATGCACCCGGCTGAGAATCAAACCCCGACCTATATATTATCGGCAAACTAGCCTAGAAGAGCGTTTCTGCATTCCTACCTATGAGGGATACTAAAAGTTAATACCACGTAGGCCTACTTAAAGTATCATATTAAGGACTAATTAGAAAATACAAACATATTCTGTTGCTGTTAACATTGATCAACGTTTTACTATATTATAAGTTAGCCGGCCTCGCATTATAACGGTCAGAGACTCTGGCTGCTGACCTAGAGGTCCCGGGTTATATTCCCGGCTGGTACCAGAAGATTTTTCTCAAAAAGGGAATAAATTCCATGATAACCAGGGTTTGTTTAATTTGGCTTAAGTTACTTTAAGGTCTTCATCGGCTCCCCCCCGCCATATTTAATTTCATCATCACCTCATTTCATCAGGACATAGAAAGAGCCTCCACGGAAAGAATGTAAGATTAGTAAATTTGGGCTTCCCCTTGGAGATAGTACATTAATACCGGCCAATATTTCCACAGAGCAACAGGTTGATCTAGACTAGACACGCCACTATTATTATTATTAGTTGTATTTTATAGATATTGATAATATCTATCAAAATTGACAGTTGTCGTTCATAAGATTTGAATGAATACGTGACAGTAGATCTAGACATTTTCTAGCTCGGTCAGAGAAAGCTCTTCCTATGGAAATTGAAATGTTGGCTTACAGATTTATAAAATATGTTGTATATAATAAAGAGTAAGAGGGTGAGAGTTAATTATTAATTAATCTCACTGCTGTGGAAAGATGGTAAATGAGTTTTGCAAATTGGTCCCACGCGAATCATTCAGATAATCTCGTGATATTATTGACTCTGATTTCCCCTCTCACGTCTCCTAAGGCCTGACATAACCAGATCAGGAAACATACCCATTGTTGTTGGCCATGCACGCACACACACGCACACACACACACACACACACACGCACACACACACACACACACACAAACACATATGCACAGGGACAAAAAGTTCAAGATTTAGACGGACATGCATATTGTGAATAAAGCTGTCTTTTATACTTTCTCATATCAAGAGAAATGATTGTGATCGTGAAATAAAATATATCTGGATATTTTAACAAATGTTTACGTTTTATGTGAACACAAACACAAAATGTGGATTTTACAATTTTTGTTTGTCTGTCGATCTGTCCCTGGCCACGGATCCAAAATGGGTGTAATGGATTTTGTTCAAACTTGATATTTAGATTTTATAGGGCTACACCACAAAAAAAAACTCTAGTCCTTCAATTAAGGTAGTTTATTGATGAGTAATTTTTTTTTAATTTCAAATTTTTCTTAAATGTCTCAAGCTATATACTTGTTTTGGGGGGGAAATTTGTTTATGGCTAGTTTACTGATGACAGTTTTATTTAATTTGAATATTTTAAAAAGGACTTTAGCGACTTTGTTCAAATTAAGTATCGGGAGACTATTTTACAGGCCAATAATAATGTGTCTTTATTTATATAAAATAAATTAATATAAATACAGTTTACTAACAATAAATTATTGCAGAAAATTTTAATGTTATGGAAATTGACCCTAAAGATTGAATTCAAAATGGGAAACTTTGAATAGTTTTTCATGATGAATAGGAATTGGTTTTAATTTCTACAAAAAACCAATAATTTTAGCGTGGATTACAAATAATTTATTTTTGAAAATTTGAGTTTTTAGAATATTTTTGAACAGTTTGGTTTAAAATGTATATATCAAGAGTAAATATTGTGACTAATAAGATGATGTGTTTGTTTTTGTGAGAAAAATTTATTTAAGGGTAGTTTACTAAAGACCTAGTTTTGGAAATTTTCTTCAAAGCGATAATACATACTATGATAAAGTTTGTGCCATTCTGAAGTACAATTTTTTTCACAATATTGTAATATCCTCTGGACTATTTATATTCAATCACAAGAACAAGATAGGGATTAGGAAGATAGAATTCAGGGGAAATTTAACCACATTTGTTTAAGGGAGAGTCGAAAATCTTAAAATATAAACCAACCTCAGTGTACCCAACTGGGATTTGAGCCCTAGTCTCCCCATCATTGACAGACAAGTATATTGGGGGAGGGATGCTTTAGGTGAGGGGTCAGTTACCTTTTTGATATCATGGGCCGTATTTGGTTGGCTGGTTTGAAAAAATACCGTGCAAAAATTTCAATTTTATATTTTCCGTTATAGTAGTTAGTTACTAGGCTATTTTTATGAACACATCTTTTGTTCTTTAAAACGTTAAATCCTTTGCAGGCCTGATAAAATAATTCAACGGGCCAGATCAAGCTCGCGGGCTGTAGGTTGCCACCATTGTCTTAGACTACTCGGGAATAAAAATGGGTTAGTTTTTTACTTTCTAAACCCTTTGTTAAACCAAATTAATGTTAAGACACAATCGCACATGCCTTCTCATCTAGTTGGTTAAAGTTTTGTAATAAATTTTTTTTCAAAAATCAACCTTCAAAAACTATCCTAAACTATTTTTTTTCTCCGAAACATCTGTTGGTTTCCTATTCAGCGTTTTTAATTTTGTAAAACATTTAAAAATACCTATTTCGAATCAAATTGTTATATTCAATATTTAAAAATGTCAAATTTTCAAATATATCAGTAAAATGTATTTAGCTTGGTTTTAGAATTTAATTTAAGATCATGACATCCTTGAGGTATGATCATATAGCATCTAGCACCATGTCTTACTATCCGTTTGGGCTGTACAAATATGTACTAATTATGCTATTGTGTTAAGGATAAGGAAGGTTGAATTTAGATTAAGTGAACCTGCATTTACATCGAGGGAGAGTGTTCAACCATTTGGGAAAACCCAGCATCGATACACCCGACCGGATCAAACCCATGATCTCCATGTCGTTGACGATCTAGTTTGCTGTGAGATTGACACTTTAGACCATGCGGCCATAGAGCTAGTTTATAAGAAATTTAAATATCAAATTTGACTAAATCTACAAACTCGTTTCAACTGTAGCCACAGGTACAAACAGAAAATGCAAACCCATTATTTTGGGTTCGGAGGCACATAAAATATCAATTTTTTTTTATAAGGCCAGAGATTTGAGAAAAATTGATATTTCCACTATAACCTTAAAATTAAAGTGAATTTACTGATGGCCAATTTAAAAGGAAAAAATCAACTATCAGTACGCCTTTGCTCACCCACCTGAAAAATCATCCTTCAAGAACCTTTTTTAACTCTTATTTTTTGAAAATTGTTTTCTTGATTTGGTTCTTAACCGCTTCGGTGGCCGCATGGTCTAAATCACTACTCTCCCAATATATTATAGTGTCGCCGACGAGAAGATCGAGGTTGGAATCTCGGTCAGGTGTACTGAGGTGTTTTTTTTTTTCAAAATGGCTTCACGCAAATACAAAAATAAGATTTGTCATCTAGGGCTAGTTTACTAAAATCAGGGTCTGGACTTTGGTGAGCTAAAAATGATCAAAATTTCACCTATAAAATGGCCCTAATTTTTTTAAATTACTTTAAATTTACCAAAAACACTACATTATAAAAAACATTAATAAACTTACTATAAATGCAACTGACTGAATCGTACTCTTGCATTCTGCTAAATGTAATATCAGTTTACAAATAACTTCTTCAGAAATGATATTTGCCCCTTCCCAACGCGACCCTTTCCAGCTTAGTTGCAATGTCTCACCACGAGTATGTAGACTATTTTACATTCATACTAAGAGGATACGAATTTAATTGCCTGCACCTATTTTCATTCCGACAAAACTCGTTTCCACAACTGAGGGATCATGAACATAATTTAATCAAAATCTGGGCACTGCTGACAACCAATATTTGAAAAGGTTCTATCGGCTATACGAGAAAGTATTATCGATTGTTTCGTAACTTTTTTTTAGATTTTATAATGCTTTAGTGTTATGACTCGTTTTCCTGAATTTTGAATTGCATAGGGTTTGTATGATAACAAAACCATAATCCCTATATCTGACAACTATAATAAATACTAAAACAATTTGCTTATCCACGTGATAAGGGATGAGGGGTGAAAGCTAAGGGGAACTTTCTTTAGCACCACGTATTACTACGCATAATATGTACTAATTACGCTAGTGAATTGGGGATCAGGAAGGCTCAATTTAGAGAAAGAGTACCCGCATTTTCGTGAGAGAGTGGAAAACCATTTAGGACAAAATCACCCTCAGTATAGCTGACCAGGATTCAAAGCACGAGCTCTCTGTCATCGACAGTTTAGGCTGTGGTGATAGTGACGCCTTAGACTATGCAGCCAATTAAGACGGTTGATGGGATACTTAACCTCCACCTCATTTGGTAGTGTGTCTTCTGTCTATTGACCTAAGGGTTGCAGGTTCGATTCCTGGCATGGCCAAACAATGTATCGTTTGAAATGTGGGTTTCACCTTTCACAGTGATGAATTAATGGGCCGGTGGCTGGATGTTGTAGATTTAAGTTAGTTTATAAGTCTGATAATATAATCAGTCGTTTAGAAAGTGCACGTTAAATATTTCAAATAAATGAAAATGAAAAAGAAGGCTCCCAAGCCACTACCATCATCCTACCTTAGTTTGGTGATGCCCTAAGACAAGAATTTTCCAAAATAGCTCTTGCAACCAGAAAAATTACATCAAGATTTTATTCTCTATTTCTCACTACTTTTGAACAGGATATAATGTAGAAGCTCTGAATTCCTTCTAGATCAGAGGTTCTTAACCCTTTTACGAGTACAAACCCCAACGGAATTCCCAATAGATCCTCATACTCTCTAGCCAGATTGTGGAAATCATCACCATAGTCACCAGTTCTATTGAGTACCAGTATTACTTCAAAAGACGTCAATAGTTGTATTTTACTTTACATATGGATGGCTAGGAGCAGAACAGCTGAAAGAAAATCGCAAGCATTTTATCTTATACAGAATAAAAAATGAAAAATCACAAATACACAATTCTCTATAGCTATGATAGCTTATTCTAGTCCTACCTTTTTTTTTTTAACATTCTGAGATCGAGTTCATTATCTGGTTTCATTACCCCCGTTGAGATACCCTTTTCTTGACTGACCTTGTCTTGTAGCACCGCGTCTTACTACCCATTCGGGTTGTGCGCCTATGTACTAATTACACTAATGGGCTAGGGATTGGGAAGGCTTAATTTACAGGAAATGCACCCACATTGGAAAATCATTTAGGGAAAACCATCCTCAGTGCATCCGATCGGGATCGAACCCCCTCCCTCCACCTTTAGCAGTCTAGTCCAACACTAGACTAGCGCGTTACACCCCACGGCCACTGAAGCGGGTTCTAGTATATCATTAATATTTTCAAATCCTAAAATCTATTTAATGGGTGGTTTTCTAAACAATATCATAATATAAATAGTTCTTACTCTTAATTACATTATTACAGCTTGTATCCATATTACTATGCATTGTATTAAATATGAATACTTAGATTTAGTGTAAAACTATTTTTAATATTATGAACACACAACATATTTTTGCCACATTTTGTTTTAGCCTACTAAATTTTGCCCTTATCGTCCTCCAATACGAGACCATTAAAACGATGAAAACACACTTTAAGTGGCTTTTACTGACAACCCATGCTTAAAAAAACATTATCTTTGAGTCCTTCGAAATCTTGCATAAACAGTGAGTAAAACCATTTTCAAATAAATTCACACATATAGTCATGAGATCAGCAGCTGTCAGTTTTGGTAAATAGTATCAATTCCCATAAATAATAATAGTAATAATATGATATGATATTATTAATGCTAATCATTAAATGTGTGTCTGTATTTTCTAAAATATAAATAACTATATTTACCATTGCTACAAATTCCTTAGTGTGTAGCTCCCACAACTTTCATTTATCCTCTCAAAAACGAGAAGATTGGAAATATAAAATAAAACGTATTTTAAGATTATAATGTGGTACAATTAAAAAATCATTTAGTTTCGAAACATATAATATTTTACCTTCATTTTCATTATCTGTTATTTTCCTAATTTATACCCTGGGAAGCAATGCCCAGTGTACAGGAGATTGGATCGTGCGTAACACAAATCCATATGTACACCCGATTTGATCAACGTCATTCAATAAAAACCAACAATGAGATATAAGTATCGTCAGGATATCTGCTACGGTTAATCAGTGCCGAGGGGGTAGAGGGGAGGTAAGCACAAGTTGAGGGTTTGTATCCCGACAAGCTCGTTTCACATGTTAACCGTTTGTGGAAGTCAATCTTTTATGGTACATTTGCATTGTGATTTCATTTTCACAGTTTTTGATTATTAAAGTACTAACATCATCACTCATTAGAATAATTATTACTAATATGTGCTGGAAAAATATTTATAACTTTTTGACCAAATAGTTTTATGTGTGGAATAAAGGTTTGTCGTGGGTTTTTGCAAGGTCTAACTTTACTTGAGGGAGCTGTACTATTTAATTGTTACTTAATATATAATATCAAACTTACCCACTTTGGTGGCCACGTGCTCTAACGCGCTAATCTCATGTTGGACTAGACTGCCGAAGAAGGGGATATCAGGGTTCGATCCCTGTTGGGTGCACCGAGAGATGTTTTCCTTTATTGGTTTTACATTCTCCTTCCTCATAAATGTGGGTGCATTTCCTCTAAATTAAGCCTTCCCAATCCCTAACCTAACAGTGTAGTTAGTGCATATGCGTATAGTCCTAACGGGTAGTAAGAGGCAGTGCTAAGGAAAAAAATCAAACTTTTCCTTTAAAAATAATATACACACATTACATTATTGTGTGTGCGGTTTGGTTTACTAGTAGATTTCCGTCAAACGGAGATAGCCGTGGCAACAACCTATGAGACGAGACTCGTTTGTAAGTAGAAAGAAACAAACAAATAAAAAAATAACAAAAGGTTTTTTTTTGTTTTTTTATATGAAAAGAGGAACACAGTTTACTCTTTACAATTAAGTCGCTGGGCATAGACGAACAAGATTCAATCAGACTTAATAATCCAGATTCCACTGAACACACAAAATATCATAAAACTACATTAGAAAAAATAATAGTAGTTTATTTAAAAAACAATCATAAAGATTTTAATATCATAAACTTTATTTAAAAACTTTATTTAAAAGTGATCTTTTAAAGCTATTTTTCAGAGTGAATTAACTTAAGGCGATTGGCCCTTTTCATTTGGCGTGGAAATGCAAAGCCATGGGAACAAACGATTATATTAATATTTTTTTATTGTTTTACAATTTTCTTTTTGTAAACGGTTTGTTCAAGAATAGAAGCATGTTGATTAAGTTATACTTTTAATATACACACCTCATCTAAAATTTTAACAGTGATCAAATATCGATAAAATTGACATTATTCAATAGAAAACTGCCGGCTTTATAACAAAAAATAAGAAAATTTAACAATTAATAAACATCGAAACAAATTTTTTAGAAAAGGTGTTGAAAATATTAACATACAAATTTCACTCATTCTCGAGAAAAATAACATTTCCAAATGCATGATTTTCCTGCAAGACCTGTCCGGTAGCTAGCACCATCTACGGTTTCCGTGATCCATCTGTTCTTGTTGCGGAAGAATACTTTGGTTGGTAGTGAAGCTACGCCACACCTTTCAACCTCCCGCCCCCCATCCCACAAAATAGATTTTAGACTTTCACTCGACAGGGCCAAGGAACTTAATTTAGATAGAAAAATTAACCTACATATTATTCAGTATATTTAAACGAAGACGTTGGTGCAAACTCTTAAGTTTTCCACAGTAGCAGTAGATTTAGGGATCTGTATATTAAAAGTATTAACCACTTGTGGCTTATTTTTTATAAGGTGTGTAGATTTTTCAAATCAAAATTATCATGGTAATTATCTGCTTCGGTGGCCCCATGGTCTAAGGCAAGGGTCCCCAATAATTTTTGATGGAGGTCTGTTTTAAAAACTCGACATACTTCCGCGGTTCAGAAAAACTTTAACAGTGATTCAAGTTCAAGCCCTATAGGGCTATACTAATTCAAAAACTACCCGCCCACCACCAAAATAGCATCATTTCGTCTGTTTATCGCTATCTTGTCAAGGTCCTTAAAAATATCTCTGCGGTCTGGATGCGGATCGCGGTCCGCCATTTGGTGACCACTGGTCTTGGGCATCACTCTCGTGTTAAACTAGACTGCCGATGACAGGGAGATTGGAGTTTGAATCTCGGTCGGGTGTACTAAGGGTGTTTAAAAAAATGGGTTTCCAATTTCCCTCTGCACAAATGTGGGTACACTTCTTTTATATTAATTCTTCCTTATTCTTAACACATTAAATTAATTAGTACATAGGCATATAGCTTGAACAGGTATTAAGAGGCGGTGTTAAAAACATTATAAGTTATGTTTTAGAACATAAATTCTATGTTTAAAATAAATACTATTGCATAACTACGCCGGATTTGGTTGAAGAACTATGTTAAGTATCTATGGAAAGTACTGTGATCTTCATCATAAAAATGTAAAATAGTAGGGCTATGTATTTATATGATTTTATTACTAGCCACAGCACCACATTTATATAAGTGATGTTAAGTAGCCATTAGACTATCCATTACCTACCTACTACTACTACTACTACTGCTACTACTACTACTACTACTACTACTACTACTACCGCTACTGTTGCTACTACTACTGCTACTACTATTACTACTGCTGCTGCTGCTGCTACTACTACTACTACTGCTACTCTACTACGCTACTGTTGCTACTACTACTGCTACTACTATTACTACTGCTGCTGCTGCTGCTACTACTACTACTGCTACTACTACTACTACTACCTACATACCTACCTACCTACCTACCAATATTTCCGCGACTGATTGGTTGATTAGCCTGGGACCTTCTTTTGATTTCCATTGAAGTCTCCAATCATTTGATATTTGTTACATTTGTTTTACTACCCACATTTAAAAATAGTTGTCACCTAGGCTGATTATTAGTGTTCTTAAGTTGAATAGCTTTATATTTCATGCGCTACTAAGTTCTTAAAAGGGAATTTTAGATGGCTGAAAAATATATAACATAGCTAACATATGTGGGTCTTGGTTTGTTAGCAGGGAGAGCAAGGTTTGACAGGACTGTACTAGAAAGCTGTTCCCTAATTCTGACTCTTAATTTGACCAATAACACAGAAATGAATGTATTTATTGAATGACCCACCTTGGTGGCTACATGTTCTAAGCCAAGCATGTCCAATCTTTCTCTGTCTGAGGTTCAGAAAAGTTCTTGGGTAATTGGCAGGGTGCCAGACATGACATTTATAGATTTATAGGTCCTGATGCCCAAAGCAAGAGCACTTTTTTTTTCTTTATGCAATTTAAATGATCTCAATTTGGTCTGGCAGGCCACACAGAACGAACTTTGGGGCCTTTAATTGTCCGCGGGCCGCGGGTTGAACATGCCTGGAGCGTCATTCTCACAATAGACACGACTGCTAATGACGGGGAGACCAGGATTCAAATCTTTGTCGAGTGTACTGAGATTTTTTTACTAAACTATTTTCCACTCTTCCTCCACAAAAACTAGGATACACTTTCTCTAAATTTACCCCTCCTCAACCCTAACACATTAGCGTAATTGTTATATGAAATGCGTATAGCCCATAATAGTTAGTAAAACGTGGTGATAAAAATAAACAAAACAAAAATTAACAAATGCATGTGTATTGACTTTGTATAAAGGTTGTATACTGAATGAGAGGGAACAATTTACTTGTACAGTCATGTCAAGTCTCACTGGCCTTGGCGAAAATCCTTTATCCGACCCTGATATCCAAGCTATGCAAAGTGCGCCTAACCAAATCGCGTGCTTGTAAAACGTGCTTTCTGTCCCGATGTAACCTATACAAGCCACTATCACAAGGCAGCAGTATTAGAGACAAGAGCAGAGGAAGGGGAGGTAGGAAACCGGGGGAGAGGGGGGTCACAACGACTGTATCTGCACTGGATTATTGGTCGCATTAATAACAATTGTTAGGAGATTAGATCCTTGCTAGCCACCCCACTATCACCCTCTCTTTGGAGTGGCGGGACCAACTCAATTTGTTTGACGGATAAGTGAGACTTTAGATTAAAAATCGAACAAGTCTATCGACATACTTTTCCCCGCCTTTATTAGATCAACAGTTGAATGGATTTTCCTTAGAATAACCTGCGTGGATTTGAGAAGAGAGTCGAATATACGAGTACATTATTCTTTACCATTTTTTATTTTCCCATTTTGCTTCCTCTTTGTTCATTTCCTTGTTTAGGAGGCTACGGATTTTTTTATAGGGGTGAGGGGTTGTTCCACCTCATTTTACTACATATTAGTGCTTTTCTTTAGTACCGCGTCTTACTATCCGTCAGGGATATACGCTTATGTACCAGTTACTATAATGGTTTTAGGTATAAGGAAGGTTATTTTCAGAGGATGTGTACCCACATTTGAGAGGAGGAAGAGTGGAAAACAATTTTGGAAAACCACTCTCAGTACACCCGACCCAGATTCAAACCTTAATCTCCCCTTCATTGGATGTCTAGTCTACTGTGAAAATAGCGTCTCAGACCATTCGGCCACCGAAGTGGGTCGTAAGTTGTATACCCATTTCAACTACACCAATGGGGGAAGGATAAGAAAGGTAGAGATCGGAGGAAATGTATGCACATTCAAGGGTTAAAACTGTATTATGTGTTTGAGAATCGATCTTGACCCACCCGTCACGACAAATCACACCAGATGAGTCTAACATTTAGTCAGCGTGCCCCCCGTTGCACGTTTCACTCCCCCCCATGAATATTTCTGAAAGAAGGAAATCTAGTTCATAAGATTAACAAGATAATAATTCTTCAAGATGTAGCCATCACCTCTTTGTCCAGTGCTAGCAGTGTACACTTGAAATGCCTCTTTTTCATTCTACTATCATGCTTTACGTATTAATACCCGTCCGAGTTAATCGCATTCTTACAGTAATGTAGTTGTGATAAGGAAGTTAAAACTTCGAGAAAATCTACTTGTATTTGTGCTGAGATATTTAGAAAAAAAATTGTACCATCATTTGCGTGAGGTTCTACAGTAAGAACATATTTAGGAAAAGATTCCTTATACTCTCGTCTGACCTCCCAGTCACCAGAAAACCAGAAAAGATGAGACATACCCGTTTGGCCCTATACCCCTTTCTTAGATCGCCTCCCATGTTTGAGACCTCCATCGTTTGTTTATTTTGCACCGTGTCTCATTACCCGGTCGTGCTATACTCATGTATGGGGATGAAATTTAGTATAACTGGACATTCATATGAAGTGTACACAGTGACAAACTTATAATAGGTTAAAGAAAAATAGTTTTTGATACATAAAACAGTTAAAAGTGTTAAAACTACATTATTTTAGATCATATAAATACTGTTCTTTTTTTTACCCATATGAAAAAAAATCTTCATGGCCTCAGACCACAATTGAGATATACCGACCATGCGGCCACCTCATGTTGGTGAAGATGGTGCCAACATTTGCAGATAGAGGGTGTAATGTGGTCAGCACAAGGAACCCTTCATATATTAATCTAAGCTTTCTAGACCGAAGCCGATATCTATTTATTCAATTGGCTCCTCAATAATTGTCCTCACGAGGATGAACTGACCCCGTTCCAGTCCAGCTGAGGAATTTGAAGTGCTGGGGATCGAATCCGGGACCTCTGGATCTGCAGCCGAGAACTCTGACCACCAGACCACAGAGGCGCTCTTTATACCCCTATAATACTATTTGATGTAATTTATAGTACACGATGTCGTTATTTAGAGGTTTTTAAAGCCTAATTCTACTAGTTAATTTTATTAATGCGTTCGAAACGACCATTGAAAATATTGATTTGAAATGATTATTTCATGAAATTTCTTGTTTTGACAGTACCGATTGTAGCAGAACATAATATGCCAGGCTGAGGCACATCCAGGTAAAATGGACCCCGGCTTCATTACCTCTGGTCGGTGTTGCTAGAATGAGCCGAGACATTGATACTTGCTATCATTTCCAAGATAGCCCTCCCTCCACCTGATGTCTCAGTGACTTATGACCTTAACAACGCTAGTCGAATATAGATGAAGAACGAAGAGTTTTAGAAATGTACACGCATTTGCGTGAAAGAGAATGGTGAGCCTCAGTACGTCCGACTGGGATTCGAGTCCCGATCTCCCCCGGTCACGCGATGCATTAGACCATGAGTCGCTAAACGGTAGAGCAGGATCTACTGGTAGCTCATGATGATATTTTCAGTAGTTTATTTTAGCTACCTCTATTACTACCCGTTCGGGTTATACGTTTATGTACTAATCACGCTAATGGCTTTAGGGATTAAAAAGATTATACTTAGAGGAAGTGTACCCAAATTTATTTGGAGGGAGATTGTAAAACAATCTTGAAAAACCCACACTCAGCACACGTGACCGAGATTCGAACTTTTATCTCCCCCATCATCGGCAGTCTAGTCCATTGCATGAGTAGTGCCATAGACCATGCGTCCACCGATGCGGGTATATTCGGTAGCTCATACGTGGGATTTATTTGGAGTTTTTTAAAGTGACTTATTATTGAGTAACGTTCGCTCAAGTTTAGGATAAGTGAAAACGCTTGTCTCAAAGGGAATTAATACAGTTCTGGTTCGTGTCAAACTCCGAGTTAAGGTGTTGTTCTACTCTAACAGCCTGATGTAAATCATCGTTTTCAGCTGAAGGTGATAGACAAATATATAAGTAGGCTTTCAAATGAAGATTTTTATGAATGGGCAATCAAATTGGAGTGAATAGCTAATCACCACAATTCAAAATATTGTTGATGATAGTTAATGTTAATATTTTCAGTAAAGCCTTGGTCACACGGGGTGAGTCTACTTGCTAGTTACTAACAGCTCGACACAATGAACTAGCGTAGTATGGGCCCTCAACTAGAGGGTAATAGTACTCACTGGGCCCTCAACTAGAGGGAAATAGTACTCGTTGGGCCCTCAACTAGAGGGAATAGTACTCGTTGGGCCCTCAACTAGAGGGTAATCGTACTCGCTGGGCCCTCAACTAGAGGGAAATAGTACTCGTTGGGCCCTCAACTAGAGGGTAATAGTACTCGCTGGGTTCTCAACTAGAGGGAAATAGTACTCGTTGGGCCCTCAACTAGAGGGTAATCGTACTCGCTGGGCCCTCAACTAGAGGGAAATAGTACTCGTTGGGCCCTCAACTAGAGGGTAATAGTACTCGTTGGGCCCTCAACTAGAGGGTAATAGTACTCGTTGGGCCCTCAACTAGAGGGTAATAGTTCTCGCTGGAAAGTGTTGAACTAGCGGAAGGTGACGTTAAATGCTTAACATTACTAGCTCTACAATGGCTATCATCGCTGAGATGATTATTATTGGGAAACAGCTTTGTCATTCTTTCATTTTTGTGTGGTCAATATCTTTTCAAATATAAGGCAAGTTTTGCAACGCTGGTTAGTCGAGGTTGCCAGTAGCTCTTTCTTACTCCAACACACTGACTTCATACATAACTGAGAGCTAGGAGACTTAGCAACAGTTAACTGAGAGAGAATGAAGATAAAGCTTTTCTCCATAAGACCTGCAATTCCCTCAGAGGTGGTATTGGGTGTAGTCAATGGCACAAGGTCACGTGACCGACTCGTTACTAGCTCCTACTAGAAGGTCTTGTATTAAAATCATCATTTACTAGCGACCAGTATACTAGCCCCGTGTGACCCAAGATTTAAGCTATACGTGTTTAAACTATTATAATATTTAAAAAAAATTAATATAGTTTGTGCTTTCTAGTCTCAATAAATAAATTTTAGTACAAAACTTAGTAACAATCTAGCATTACTTTCACTACAATAATCATGAATCCAACCCATATAGCCTAGCCATGATTGAACAAAGGTGTGAGGGCTAACCCTCTGTGCATGATACAATAACAGCCAATACGTGATTCTGAAAAAATTTGTAATCTCTGGGTCAAGTCAATAATTTGGTCGAACATGATTCCAGCCTTTTTTTTTCGACATACGTATGTTTTAAATTAAGTTCATATTCGTGTTCGCTTCCCTTACACATTAAAAAAAAACTTTGAAAGTTAAACCCCTGATGTGACAGTGTGTTACATAACTTTTGTTTGAAGACTGATCTCATATTGTTACCAGCCCTTAATAGGCCTACCCGCGTGCTTGGCTCTACTAAGCATGCGTGGTGCTTGAAGGGAGGGAGGTGACGTCATGGCGAACATATGATGATTCCCGTCCGATACAATAATACAATAGTTGGCTGAATCGTACTGAAATCTTAATAAATCAATTGTATTATGTGCCTTGCTGTTTTGCTTTAGAGGTGACATCTCCGATTCGGTGGCCGCATGGTCTAAAGCGCTACTCTCGCGGTAGAATAGACTGCCAATAGTTGGGAGATTGAGGTTTGAATCTCACTCGGGTTTACTGGGGGTAGCTTTTACAAAATGGTTTTTGATTCTCACTCCACGCAAATGCGGGTACATTTCCTTTAAAATATAATCTTCCTTATCCCTTAAACCATTAGCGTAATTAGTACATAAGCATATAACCTGGACGGGTAATAAGACGTGGTGCTTAAAAAAAGAAACTCTTATTTTGATTAAATTTTCCAAGTATTCCAATTGTATCAATTTTATTGCCAACTCAACTTGTGTTAGACTATGGGCCGTGTTTATAGAATATTATCTAGAGTTAAGGTGGGTTTGTAGAGAAAACAAGAAGTGGCCAGTATTTGAAGATTTATAGCTAAACTTTTTTGGCAAAAATAAATAAAATATAGCTTTAGTTTAAACTCAGTGTGGTCTGGTTTGCCGATGATGGGAATATCAGGTTGGTGACCTGGTGGTCTAGGGGTAAGGTGTCAGACTTCTGTGCTGAGGGTCCGGGGTTCAATCCTCGGTCCCGGCACAAATTTATCTGATTGCCAAACCCTTCCTTCACCTCTGACAAGACGTGTATTAATCACAACTTGTGAATGTGAGGAATGCCAGGCCTCCACCATGGTTCGGATTTCACGTTAAACTGTAGGTCCTCCATTTCATCTCACAATCACCCTACCATTACACATTAGCGTAAGTGCGTATAACCCGAACGGGTAGTAAGACGCGGTGCTAATAATAGTAATAATAATAATAATAATATCAGGTTTGAGTCCCAGCTGGGTGTATTGGTGGATATTTTTTTCTTAATGATCTACCACTCTACTTTCACGAAAATACTGATACATTTCCACAAGATTTTAGCCTCCTAATACCCATCTCATTAATGAAATTAAATGTAACTGGACCGTAGTGGTAGTAAAATTCAGTTAAAAAGACACCACCATTTCTTTTTTAACTATTTAATCCAAGGAGTTGGGAAGAAAGAGGCAGCTTATAGGAAATACACCCACATTAGGGTGGAGAAAGAATGGAGAAACTAATATTATAGTCATATTTTTAAAAGCACCCCCAATGCACCCGGCTGAGGTTCAAGCCCTGATATCTTTATTTACGACAACCGTATTCAATACGACTAAGAGTTTAGGATAGACATATACTACTTCTAGTAGCTCAACATTTTAATTACAAATAATAAATGGTGACCTGGTGATCTATGGGTAAGGTGTCAGACTTCTGTGCTGGGGGTCTGGAGTTCAATCCTCGGTCCTGGCACAGATTTATCTGATTGCCAAACCCTTCCTTCACCTCTGACAAGATGTGTATTAATCACAACTTGTGAATGTGTGGAGTGCCAGGCCTCCACCGTGGTTCGGATCCCTTGTTAAACTGTAGGTCCTCAATTTCATTTCACAATCACCCTACCATTACACATTAGCGTAAGTGCGTATAACCCGAACGGGTAGTAAGACGCGGGGATAATAATAATAATAATAATAATAATAATAATAATAATAATAATAATAACTACTTAGACACTTAAAATTAAAATAGTACCAGAACTTACCAATATAATATAAACATGCTTGACTCTCGCTTTAGAAGTCAGAGTTCAATTAGTTATTGTCGCTTTCATTTATTATTTTTCAATTTTTCGGCTATAAACTATTAAAGAATGTATGCCAATGTGTTTCTTAACATATTTTACATTAACTCTGTATCCTTAAATTAACTAGTAGAAGTGCGGATATCAAGATACGTAGCAGTTAAACCAATAAGTTATATCCACTTCAGTGGTCACGTGGTGTATAGGCGTCACACTAGCAATAGACCGGGTTACCTAGCCGGGTGCACTCAGAATGGCTTATACTAAATGATTTCCCACCTTCCTTTCACACAAATGCCAGTACATTTCCTCTAAATTTTACCTGACTCATCCTTACCCTAACAGTGTAAATATGTGGGTAGCCCGAGTAAGACGTGGTGTACCAAAATATTTCCACTTATATACTTTTTGATTGATATAGTTAATTTAATCATGTAAATATAATAAGTAATAATAATATTTAACATCACGTCTTACTACCCGTTCGGGTTATATGCTTAAGTACTAATTACGTTAATGGATTAGGAATTGGGAGGGTTGAATTTAGAGGAAGTGAACTCGCATTTGCGTGGAGGGAGAGTGGAAAACCATTTAGGAAAAACTACCCCCAGTTCATCCGACCGAGATTCGAACCTCGATCTCCCCGTCCTCGGCGGTCGAGCTCAACTCGACTAGCGCGTTAGCCAACTACGTCACCAAGGCGGGTTCAAATATAATATGGATGGTGGTTGTTTTGAATACAGTTCATATCCTACACCAACACTCATTCTATTGAACTAAATAATCCAACCACAAAGGATTTGTAAATGGAAACGAAGGGAGGGGATGAAATTGAATTTAATATATAACCCCGCATACATTGGCATCACGCCTTACTACCTATTCGGGCTATGTACCAATTACACTATTGGGTTAGGTATTAGGAAGGTTTTATCTTAGAGGAAGTGTACCCGCTTTTACGTGAAGGGAGAGTAATACCATTTAGGAAAACCACCCTCAGTACAGCTGACCGGGATCGAACTCCAATCTCCCTGTCTTTGGCAGTCTAGTCTATTGATAGAAAAACGCCAAAGACCATTTGGCCACAAAGCGTGTAGTTTAATACTAATATGCTGGATTGATATTAGTATGGGGTGTAGGAATCTTGATATTTTCATAAAAAGCTATTTTCATGTTTAATAATGGGGGAGGGGGGTGGATCTTATCTACTTGTAAAAGTAAATATTGCATATTTTATAGTATTGTATGGACCTCTTACTTTATAAAATAAATGTCCCTTCCGGGCCATATTTCATATTTGATAGTTAACGTGAAAGAAATTCTTGGATTTACTGTACAGCAGTATCCGAATAGGTGCCTCAAAGCGCACAAGCAACAATAACACAATAACGCAAGTTATTAGCATACCGGTAACTGTAATGAGACTTTTTGGAAAATCCTATCGAATCTCAATTTAGCTAACACATTGCGTTTGAAATGGCGTGTGATTGCGCATTAACACCTAGTTTCATCTAATGTTGCTACAACCCACCCCTTTCCTCCCACCTTCGGCCATTTCCCCCAGCCAAGCCCAACGCACGGAAAAAACAATCTCGTCACTCAAAACATAAATAGGTCATTAAATCAATTGAGAAGTGAATAATTAATACCTAGAATATAAAGAGATAATCTAAAAATGATGACGCCAAACATCAAAGTCCCTGTTTATGTTGTGTGATGCAAGCAGTTTTAACAAACCGGCAATCTGATTATTATATGCGAACATGGTAATAAAAGAAAGGGAATTAGCATTTCATCCAGTTTTCAAAACCCACGCTGGTGTCCAGACACATTGTTGAGAGCACGGGTTAGCTAGGTAACCGAGATATTGACAGTCAGATGTTGCGCTTAGATTAAATATTGATCAAATCTTTAGTTGCGATCGAGTTTGATCTTTACTGGAATTAATGCGGAACCATATTCTATGAACCCATACATAGGGTGAGGCATTTAAGTTGAAACATCGGAATACTGTATCCCGAAAACAAAGCATTTTATATAAAAAAAATGTTCATTACAAAAGATTTTGCTGTTTAGTAAAGAGTACTGCACGAGTTATTTTTGATTTTATGGATGCATTCAAGTTTATTTCAAGGTCAACGTTGTTTTTTAATTGAAAACCTATAATATTTAACGCTATTGTTTATTAAATAACATTACCTGATAAAAAGTTATTGAATACAATTTTTTATAAGAAGATACAAGTCAAATATATTCATGAATTGCTGTCAAATAAAAATGTTTCATGCAAAGGTTGTTTGTTTTATTATATAGAGTAAAATGTGATTAAAATATATGCTTTTATTTAAAAAACAAAGTTAACCCTGAAATAACCTTGGAGACATCCCCCGAATCCAAAATAACTAGCTTCGTTAACAAAACAAAGCGCTTTTGTTCAAAACTTTTTAAAAAATGCTTCGTTGTCTGGAAATTCTTGTCTCAACTTAAATGCCTCACTCTGTATATAGACTTGTAGACATCGTTTGGACGTTGAAATTATCCACCTTGCAAAGTGTAAAAGCCTATTTATTTTGGCTTATTATTAAGACCTGAATACCCGGGAAACTAAAGGTAACTAGTATAGAAGCATAGAATGGATTTTTATGACTCAAATAATTTAATAGGGGAGTCACAACACAAATTTTATTGGTATTTATATTTTCCTCTTCCCCGCTTGTTAAATAACATTTAGGAGATCTCCACCCAGTAACGTTGTAGGCCCAATTAGTTTACGGTGTTTACTAATTTCTTCTTGACTATTCTAGCACCTTAACCTGGTATTTCAGAGGGTTTGAGAACTTGCGGGAAAAACAGTCTTTATACTAATATAATATTTAAACTAGTATTTAACTTTATAGCCCAGGATTATTAGCAAATAGCCCGGACAAAACTCGGAGAAAGTTGAAAATTTCTGGATCGGTTCTGAAGTACATGCCTTACAACATATAAAAAGTCCCCTAAAGTCCAAGGCTTTTTTTTATAAGACCCCAAAGTTCAAAAAGTTCATAAACACCTACAAATTATTTCAAAGCGGGAAAAAATTAGAAGAACACTGAAAATTTTAGGATTGACTCAGAATTCCATGCTTAGCTACATATCAAAAGTCCTCAAAAGTCCGAGGCTTGGCTTTTATGGTAGAAGGCCCCAAATTTCAAAAAGTCCATAAGTACTAATACATTATTTAAGGCGGGAAAAAATTATGAGAATGCAGAACATTTTGCGATTGACTCAGAATTATATGCTTTACAACATATAAAAAGTCCCCTAAGTCCAAGGCTTGGCTTTTATGGCCTCCAAGGCATAAATAAAAATGAGTTTCATTCGAATCCCAGTTAAATTCGTCACCAAGTGAATTCCTTAAAGTTAACACACAAAATTCTCTCACCTCATTAATATATTTAATGTTAGAGTTTATTTTTCAAAATATATTAATTAGGTCGTCCACGTTTTCTTCACTATACATAGTGACAGACGGTGAAGGGAGTTGCTGCACACTTCTCCTGAACAGCAACACATTGTAGAGCACACCAGCCCGCTCTTCTTACATTCGCAACCTTTCTTGCAGCCACAACAGATAAGATGCAAGAGCTTTTCTGGGGCTGGAGGGAGAAATGTCATGACAGGAACAAGCTCCTGTTAACACAACAGGATGAATAATTTGAAATTTTGCCATTTTATTTAAAATATATTATATAAGTTTAGATCGAATAAATTAAAATGTAAACAAAAAAAATGCCTCAGTTTAATAATATATTTACCTTTACAGTAAGCTGCCAGCCCCGGTCCGTTGGTGTGATAAGATTATCTAACCACTGTTGCACCTGCAGATACACTCTAAGGGAATGTTGACGGACAGCAGCACTGGTAGGTGGAAGCATGGCGATGTTGAAAGTAGCAGTGACAGACTGACGAGCTAAAGTTTGGACACATATTTTATAATGCAGCTCGTCTAGGGAGTTGCAGTTTTATTGTTTGTACAGAAACAAAATAAACAGTTCTCCCACTGAAGCTACTTCATCAGGAGTAGCAGAAGGATCATTGAAAATTAGTATTTTCCTGGACAGCTCTTTATCATTTTGGAGGAGGTCAAAAGTCAATTTATTTCCCTTTCTAAGGCAGATGTCGTATCACAACTGCATGAGTAAACAGGAGGGTGTTTTTACAGGGCCTAGAGCTTCTTGGAGCTCCACGATATTGTGATTTTTATCAGGTTTGCCAGTTTTTTCCATGAATTAGGAGAGAGAGCTTACTGCTTGAAAGTGCAAGCACAGATAACATGGTAAGGATATTTGTATCAGTTGCTATAACTGTTACATGTTGCCCAGCATATAGCTCAATGGCTGTCGAAACAATCAGACAATCTGCATTCCGCTTGCTAACTGGACCAAGATGCCACAATTCCGTAGGATGGGTGTTAGAGGTTTGATAAAACGTGATTTGTTTTTGCAATTTGCTAGAAACTCTTCCTAAGAAGATGTGGCAACCATGTCAAGATCTATTGCTAAATCTACCGAGGTTTTCTTACTGCTCCAGTGCTTCTGATCCTCCGCTTTAATGTTCGGTTCATACCCATCAAACACTACTGTTGATGAACACTTAGAATGTTTCATTATATAAGATGAATATGTCATGCATATAATCCTGTAAGTCGTTGGTCTTGGCCAAATAATTATATGAAGAAGGTACCCACCATCTACAACAAACACTGTGTTTTTTGGTGCATTTTCTTTGCAAGGAGAAACAGATTCTAATACTTCGGCAAGGGCCGATTTCCTCGTCTTCCTCATCGATATTTCGTCAAACAAAGACATATATCTAGATGCTAGTTCATATGAAAAGAACTGCATTCACTCAGGTCCAGATGGGAGTACACACACAATACGATTAAATAGCTGTCGTTGATTTATTAGTATGCTTTGTTTATGCACTTGTATAGGGTTGTTCATGGCAGATAAAGGTTTAACTATCTCCTTGCGCTTGAGATTTGTAGCTCTGAAAGTGCCACCATTCGTGTTTCTCATGCATTCTGAAACTATTTCCAGAGCTTTGTCACAGTTAACAGATTTGTCTCCTACAAGAATAGTCGACAAGCTTATTAACTCAGTTGATGAACTATAGGCAAATGGTTGATGGACATCAAACCAAGAGGAAAATGTTTGCCTGTCACAAACATCCCTAGATTGCCTACTTGAGCGATGCTCCGCATGTTGTTTGGAGGTGATGTTTCGGGTCCCACAAAAATTCTCCAAAGAACTCGATTAACGTATTCTAGCCACATTTTTGCAGTCCGATTGTTACTGCATACCTGATCGTGCATTTAATGAATCTTTTGAGTATTTTTGTTGTGACATCTGCTTTCACTGCTTCTGTGACCCTTTGCAACCAAAGCACTTATCCTTTCCCCTAATGAACATTGACACAATAAACACACATCCATGCCTACAAAATTACAACTGGATTAGCAAGCCGGTTGAGTGAGCTGATCTAGTTCGCTAAGTTGTGTAGTTACTGTGCTAAAGGAGGGGTGAGAGGGGAGGGAAAGAGTAACCCACAATAATATTAGTGTACTACTTTTAGTTTATTTGCACCGCGTAAACTACCCATTCAGATAGGCATTCAAGTGTATTAATAAAATTGACAGATTCACAAGATATCTCTAGAGTATCCAGGATATCATTTCGGGGAAAGAGGATGTAGGTCATGAATTTATTAAGAGCTAGAAGAGAATGGGGCTTAGGAGTACTTAGGGGACTTTTGATCTTGTTGTAAATCATATTATTCTGAGTCAATCGAAAAATTTTCTGCATTCTCATAATTTTTCCCGCTTTAAAATAATTTTTATGTATTTATGGACTTTTTGAAGTTTGGGGTCTTATACAAAAAAAAGCCAAGCCTCGGACTTTTGGGGACTTTTGATATGTTGTTGAGCATGTAATTCTGAGTCGATCCTTAAATGTTCAGCTTTCTCTGAATTTTATCCGGGTTTACCTGTTTTTTTCGACCATATTCCTGGACTATTAACTTGCATAGAAGTTATTTTAAATATAGTGTCTTGTTACTTTCTCTCTATCTTACAGATAGAGAAAGTATGGTGATCGTAAAAAAAAAATCAAACTCGAGATTTTGATGAATTTTGACGTTTAATGACTCCCTGAATCCGAAAAAGTGGTTTTTGAATTTCCGTCTGTCTGTCTGTCTGTCTGTCTGTACCTCCAACTAGAGCCTAAACTATTTTACCGATTGAGCTGAAACTTGATATCTAGGGTTTTCATAGGGTTGCCCCGAGGGGTTTTTGTAATTGGATATCTACCTCTAAAATTAAGGGTAGTTTACTGAAGGGAAAAAAGAGAAAAAGTCGATTTTCTCAAAATCGGCTCTAACGATTTTGATTAAATTTCACTTATGAACATTAATAAATATTCCAAACAAAATGGCTACTCTCAATATTTCGGCAAAATGGCTTTAAGGGCTACGGTCTGATGCGTAAATTAACATTTTTTATAATAGCTCCGAAACTATTTGAGATATGAAATTACTTAGTATTACAAATATGTATATATATTTATAATACAAATATTTTATTCGAAACATATTTTTATAAAATCAATAATTTTCAATCTATACGCAATTATATATATATTTTTAACTTTTTGGACATTAAAGCTTAAGTATTGCGATCGTAAAAAAAAACTAACCTGAAATGTTGATGGATTTCAACATCTCATGACCCCCGAACCCTAAAAAATAGTCTTTGCAATGCCGTCTGTCTGTGTGTCTATTAAAACTTAAAATTAAGGGTAGTTTATTTAAGGGCAAAAAGAGAACAAGTCGATTTTCTCAAAATCGGCTCTAACGATTTTGATTAAATTTCATTTATAAACATTAATAAATATTCCAAACAAAATGGCTACCCTCAATATTTCGGCAAAATGGCTTTAAGGGCTCCGGTCTGATGCGTTAATTAACATTTTTTATAATAGCTCCGAAACTATTTGAGATATGAAATTACTTAGCATTACAAATATGTATATATATTTATAATACAAATATTTTATCCGAAACATATTTTTATAAAATCAATAACTTTCAATCTATACTCAATTATATGAATTTTTTTAACTTTTTGGACATTAAAGTTTAAGTATTGCGACCGTAAAAAAAAACTAACCTGAAATGCTGATGGATGTCGACGTCTCATGACCCCCCCCCCCGAACCCTAAAAAATAGTATTTGCAATGCAGTCTGTCTGTGTGTCTATAAAAAACTTAAAATTAAGGGTAATTTACTGAAGGGTGAAAAGAGAAAAATTATGTTTTTCTCAAAATATGCTCAAACGATTTTGATTAAAATTCGTATCTAGGCGTTGATTAAGATTATAAATAAACTGGCAATTTTCATTTTCCTGTGAAAATGATTTTTAGGGTACTTTACAGAAGCGTTAATTTCCGTATCTCCACAACTATTTGAGAAACTAAACAACTTATCATTGAAAAATTGTAGGACTATTAGAAATAAAAAACTTTTATTTGACATATATTTTTATTAAAGCAACAGTTTCTGAGATATTTTCAAATATATTAATACAATTTTGTGAGCTTTAGTTGTAAAGATATACTACTTAAGTATTAACGCAATAATTCTCCTATGCCATAGAGTAATTAAACATAAGTAAGTATCTAAAAAAAGTATGTTATTTTTCCTTAAAGCTCTTAGGAGAAATGTTTGCACAGCAATGATCTATCTCCATTTTAGATTCAATAGTCAATATTTACATTTTTTATTGGTCAAAATGTATAAATGAATAATTAAATATCAATGTGATGACTTGAAGATCAACAACACCTTATAAAATGTTAAAATTTTAACCAAAAATTGAAATTTTACTACGAAGTGTTGACCCTTGTGGAAGACATTAAACTGTTTGAAATACTCTTAGGTGGACAAAGATGCGCCTCTTTTTTAATTGATTCTATAACATTGTATATTTTTTTATGCCTGTTCTTATGTGGAGTGGTGATGATACAATGTACATTATTCCGTTCAGAAATCTTATAGAAAGAGAGAGAAAGTCTGTGCGGTGCGCCGTACCATTTATAATTTACTGGTTTAGTAAAGTAGCACTTTATTATTAATTCAATATTAGTAAAACTCTGGATAGCCTATAAAAAGTAGTTTCACCGGTTGTTCCTTATGGTTGTGGAAAACTGTCTATTATCTTACATAGCGAGAAAAAAATTAGGTATTTGTAAAGCAAAGTATTTAGGAAAATATTTGGTCCAAAAAAAGGACTGAAGATAATGACAACGAGATGAGGCTACACAATGACGAGATACGTACCCTTCAATCATGACCATACATTGTTAAGATAACCAAATCTCACAGATTACGTTGGGCAACATGAAGTGAGAATGGAAGAAACTAGCATTGCATTCAAGGTATTGACTGGCAAAATTAACGGTAAGAGACCATTGGGAAGACTTACATGCACATGGGGGATTGAGTGGATAACATTAGAATAGACCTGAGAGAGATAGGTTGTAGTGAGACAGATTTGTTATAACTAGCTCAGGATATGGTTGGATGGCGAACGTTTGTAAGTACGGCAATGAATTCTCCAGCGGCCAATGTGTTAACGGGAGTAAGTAAATAGACTAGTATTTTGATACCTAAATAATTATAAGTTATATTTAAAATTTATACAAAATAAGCCAATGATCGTGAAAGTGACAGTTTTTCTCTAATATCATGAAATACACCACGCAATAAAGTGTGTTTATCCTGCTTCAATAAAGTGTGTTTATCCTGCTTCGGTAGCCGCATGCTCTAAGGAATCACTTTCGTGTTTGACAAGATTGTAGATAACAGGGAGATCAGGGTTCAAATCTCGGTCGGGTGTGTTGAGGGTTTTTTCCAAAAGTTTTCCACTCTCTCTCCCAGAAAATGCGTGTACACTTTCACTACATTTCAAGTTTCCTCATCCCTTACTAATTAGATTAATTAGTACATGTGCATATAGCCTGAACAAGTAGTAAGATGTGGTGTTTAAAGGATTCATATGTTTTTACTTTAACCGTTTCAAAGACCCGCCTCGTTGGCGTAGGTAGCTAGTGCGCTAGTTTTGTGTTGAGCTAGACTGACGAGAACGGGGAGATCAAGATTCAAATCTGGCTCGGGTGAACTGGAGATATTTTTTTTCCTAAGTGGTTTTCCACACTCCCTCCTTCCTCTATATTCAACCTTCTCATTAGTTTAATTAGTACTTAAGCGTATAAACCGAACGGGTAGTAAGATGCGGTGCTAAGTATTAGACCTAAGCTTTAATAAAATATTGTACATCTTAATATTTTTCAAGCAAAAACCCTTGACTTTACTGTGATTTTTCATGCTCTTTATAGGTGATTGTAAATACTTTCTAGAATTTCTTAGCATGCAAATGTTAATTTTAAAATATTTAAGTCAGTGTACTTACTAAAAATCTACAAGTGAGCTCTTTGTAGGTAGGAATGCTGTTTTGAGTAAAATAAATAAATATTTTCTGCTAAGCTAAGCAATACCACCAAGGCTTCTCATTTAAAAATATAAATAATGTATTGTTCAATTTATTCCTTTTTGTGTGCCTCCGTTTAAGTTTATTGAGGGTTCTAATATGGCTGCCAATTTTCATTTTCGCCACTATCATCGTCTTTGAATAAAAGGTATTGTAGAGTTTTTGATTAAATAACTTCATCAACAAGGAAACATAATTTTAAAACAAAAATAGTTTGAACAGTTCAGGCCTTTAGGGCAGTCATCAAATCCAGCGTGTGTGTGAGGTTTTTCATCAAATGAAAGGGATCAAGAGTTGAATATGATATGAAACTTGAGTTCATCCTTTGGTGGTTAGCTTTGACGAGGTTAAAAGAAACGTCTAGGAGGCTAGTGGCGGCCTAGGGGTATAAAGATGTCTCACCCCCTACCAATAATGTCTTGTCGAGACGAGATATTGATACTTGGCTACAAGATCAACATGACAGACCTCTTAACTCAAAGCGACCGCTTCCCTGCTCCAACGGAGACCTTCAGGCGGTTTGAAGACGGTTGTAATGTAGCTTAGTGACAGTTATATTGAATCATGACTTAGCGTTCGTTAGCCGTAGGCCTAGGGGAAGAAAGTCTAGAGCAGTGTTTCCCAAACCGGGGTAAAACCCACAGGGGTACGCTGACTATTTCAGGGCGTACACGACTTACAACCGTGTTTTATTAATCATTGCATACATTTTTACTTTTTCTTGACACTTCGGAGAGAAAGTATTGTGATCGTCAAAAAAAATTGAGCTCGAAATTTTGATAAATGTTGAAGTTTCATGACCCCTTTAAACAAAAAATAATAATTTTAATGCCGTTTCTCTTTGTACCTTGGGCTAGAGCCGAAACTATTTTACCTATTGGGCTAAAACTTGGTATTTTGGGTTTTAATAGGGTCCCCCCAACCCCTAGAGGTTTTTAAGAATTAGATCTAACCCTAAAAAAAGGGTAGTTTACTGAAAGGTAAAAAAGTCTATTTTCTCTAAATTCAATGTAAATATTTTGATTAAATTTTATATCTAGACACTCTTTATTATTTCAAATAAGAGTATTTTAATCATTTCTCCGCAACTATTTAAGATACGAAATAACTTATCATTGTAAAGCTGTAATAATATTAAAGATAAAAATCTTTTATTTGAAATATATTTTTATAAAACCAATTATCTTTGAGCTACAAGCAAATATATACACTTTTTAATTCAGGTCTTAAAATAAATTTCATTCTTATGATCTTTGGTGGACTAAAATATTTGTCTTTTCTTATTTTTTTCTGTAACAGTGTTCCTATTTTCTAATGCCATAAAGTGAGTAACAGTGAAGATTATTTCATTTATTAGCTTTGGTGTTGTGTTTCTACAACAATGTGTAGACCTACTATTTTGTTTCACAAATCTTACAAGTTTTTAGTAAATGCAAATAACATAAAAGCGAGAGATGGTCTGTGCGGTGCATCGTAGGCCTACCATTTATTTTGATACATGTCGGTCTGATAAAAAATAATTCGAATTTTAACGTAATTTCATGAACTTTAAAAAGCCTTTCTTTAACTCTGTAATGGCCAGTGGAGGAGTGTAATTTTGACGTTTGGTGGGACCAGGTCAAATCTTACCGGTTATGATTTTTTTTCTCACCGCGTGTCAACATATTAAATTAAATACGTCAAGTTTTCCAAATTTTAAAAACCACTAAAATTACAAAATCACTAAACGTATCTACAAACAGAAAGAAGAAAATAATACACTTTTAGAATTAAACTTACCAATTGATGACATTACTTGTTATAAAAGTTTGGTGCTTTCGTATTTTAAATTCAGTTCATGACTACCACATCAGTTTAAGCATTCTATAAATATTCCTAATATATGCCTATTTTTTTGACACATGTTCATTATTTTTTAAACTGAAGTTTTGACCGCGGTATCTATTTGTGATGCCTATTTACTGTTCAAAATGTTTTAAGCTTAAATGCATTTTACATATTTCTTATTTTTTATTTATTTTACTTAAATGTTTAAAATCCTTACAGCCTATCGTTGTCCACAAACCCTCACCACCAAATAAGAAACAATAAAAACAAAATAAGTTTTATTTTTATTCACCACAGTTAACCGTAATTGTTTACCATTCCAAGCTTTAGAAAAAGTTATGTTTTCTCATCATACACCTGCATAAATGTAAATTCATTAGGTTAATGTGCTCCTAGCCGATTAATTAAGTTGTTCTTGCAGTTTCAATGAAGAAAGCTGAGTTTTTAACAGATAATCAACTTTATTCATTTTAATTAATCATTTTCACGCGTAATTTTACTTCTTGGATCTTAACACATAATAAAATCCAGACACATAAAAATACAAACAAAATATATATCACCTTTATCGTATAGCGGGCAGTTTCTATATTCGGTCACTCTAGCGCTGGTACAGTCCTCACGTGAAATGAAGTTTGGAGCGAGGATTGAATGATCATGACTTGAATACTGTAAAACGAATAAAAAAAATGACTGCACGTAGAGAATGGTGTTACACTTTATATTGATGATTTTTTTTCAAAATAATTTATATAATGAAAAAAAGAAAGAAAAAAATATTTTTTTATGTTAAAAAATGTTGGAAAAATGTGACTAATAGTTTTGCGACCGTTTATATTATTACAAGATAGTGGGTATCTGTTTCTCTTTTGTTTTCAAAGGGTTGGAAGGAGTTCGTTGGCTAGGCCATGGCCCAAAAAGGGATATGGTACTGGAGAAAGCTGGGAAACATAGGTTAGCACTAGAGTAATACATGTCATTGAAGCTTCAAATAAGTAATTGTGTTGTATTAGATTAAATACTCTTAGATGAATAATTTGGCAATCCTCATATATACACATTTTAAATTTTTTTAACCTAGATTGGTAGGTACATATATGTAGACTAAATGTAAGGCTCATCATGTATTGCTTGCCGGTAACGGGATGATCAGTGTTTGAATCTTGGCCGAGTGTGTTGAAAGAAGATTTTCCTCCATTGTTTTTCAATCTCACTCTATGCAAATGTAGGTACACATCTAAAATTCTACCTTACTCATCCATACCCTATTAGCGTAGCAAGCCCATAACAGACTATGCCTTAAATCATGAGTGAAGAATGACCCTGGCACGGGATGACTCCTGGATAGCTCAGTGGTTAGAGCAAAGGCATATTAATAAAAATTCCCAGATTCAATTACCATGTCCATGTCTCATTTTTAAATTTAGAGAAGATCGAATTAAAATAAGTTCAGCCCAAAAAGATTAATTTATTTAACACCAACGCCATTAACAAACTAGTTTAAGAGGTGGAAGCGAAAGAGTAGCTTAAAGGAAATGCACTCATATTAGCATGATATGCCAACCTCATTGTATCGTTTATTATTCCAACCTCAACCGCTCCATCATCGGAAAGGGGCTACATTAATTTATCATGAAACCACAAGCGCAGTTTAAAGTTATATTTATTCATTTTAAGTGGGTAGTTTCCAGACGCATTGTTTCTACCACCTCCTACTACCCACCCGGGATATTCACTTTTTTTTTTAAAAATTTTAGCACCGTGTCTCATACCCGTTCGGGCTATACGCTTATTTACTAATTACACTAATGGGTTAAGAACGAATTATAGTAAAAGTATTATAATAATTTATATACAGTACAGTACAGAAAATAACACATGTAATAAATTTTATACAATTTAAGCCTGGTCAGGTCGAGGAAACTCCTGGAACACTTTTATTATATTCCAATGCGTTGTGGGCCACAAAATATGGGGCCTGCGGGCTGCAGCCTGCGGGGGCAAGTTGGAAAGTTCTGCTTTAAGGGCATATTTTAAAAATATTCTTACATGTGGCATGCCATATTTAGGAAAGAAATGTATTTGTATTTAGTTGAATACAAAACTTACTTTGATCTAGATAAGGATTCCAAAGTTTGGTTTTATTTTATTTTAAGTTTTTTTTTTGAGATCACTTTGTTTTATAATAATGAAGGAAATGCCATGGTCCTTATATGAATGTAAAATTCAACAATACCAGAGAAGTAAAGGCTTTTTATTCTACTATAGTAATAAATAAATAGTTTGTTTGTATAATATCGTATTTTATTATTATTTTTATTTTATTATTATTATTATTATTATATTATTATTATATATTTATACACGCGTTTACTACCCTGGTTTACGCCTTTGAAGTGAATGAGGGTATGTGAGATGAAACGGACCTAGTTTACGTGAAATCACACGTGAGCCTGGACTCCTCACATTCACAGTTGGATTATACACTCTTTCAGGGAGGAAGGTTTGCATCAGTAATTGTGCCGACCCGGGATGAATCGACTCAGCAAGATCTGATCATACCTAACCACCAGTCACCAAAAGTATCTTATCGAAAGTTAACAGTTATTTGAGCATACGGTTGTATGCGCTATTAATCACCGAAGTGACATATAAAATGTGCTGCTACAATTGAATGGCACAAATAGTATGTGGCGCAAATTTGATCTCAAATTGTGCTTGGTAATTATATTGAGTACGGATCTGAACATATCTTTCACAGTTACGCCAGTGCATTGATTTCAGCCCCTTAGTGAATCCATCTCTGAGATTTGTATCACACTTTTAAGTCATCATATTTATTAATTAATTCATGCGACACCTTTTGTTGTAATTGTGCATTGAAAAAACACATTATATCAACCAAATTATGAAATCCTATATTAATAAACTGTATAAATATTAGAAAAGGTATATTTTTTTATAATTTATTCGGATGAATTGAAAAATTTCATTTTGACAGGGGAATCGAACCCTAAACCTTTGGCTCAGCCCACTAATGTTCTACCACTGAGCTATAGAGGAATTCCTGTGTTAGGTTTAATTTTTTTAGTTTATTTGAATATAACTCAGTTACGACTTATCTTCGTAATGATAAACAATAATTCTACAATCTATACTTAATTGTTATATAGCGTGGATTTCGTTTAAAAAAATTTAACTTACAATCTATACTTAATTGTTATATAGCGTGGATTTCTTTTAAAAAAATTTAACTAGTTTATGGTATAGACTACTTTAACTCTAAATTTTATAATTTAAATTTAAATGAAAATTTTGTCTTCCCCGATAACTTCAAATTAATTCTCATTATTATAAAATTCGTTACCTAGAATAGTAGTTAACCATTTAGTAACGTCATTTTAGAAAACATTCTAAATAATAATAAAGTAAGGAGCAGTAATGATTATGGTTAAGACTTTGATAAAAACTTGAGACTCGCAATATAAAGTGAAAAGATGAATTAATAAAATGTTAAAAATTATTAAAAGGTTGAAATTGATATACTTTAATGTTAAAAAAAATCGGTTAAGCTGTGCTTTCAATAAGCATAGATATGCTTAATAACGTGTCTAAACTTAAATGGGTTATCGTTGAGAATGGTCTTAGTTAATCTCTCCGAACTTGCCATGAGAACAGGGTTTGATTCCTGATCAACTAAACTGAGGGTGTTTTATTTATCTTCATTCAATTGAGATGTCATGGCAATACCGTTCATCAGCCATCTTCATAATCACCTCCATATATTAAGCCCTTTCCTTCCTCTCTCCTAGCCATCCCGAATGACTCAGTACAATAGTGTTGTTACTTAAATTAACGGAATGGGATACGATTAAGACGAGATAGTCTTGAAGAACTTGACAAGCAAATCAAATACAATGAAGGTGTCATGCCCTACGAGCTTAGTTACTTGAAATAGAAATAATTTCTGCGGCTATACAAGTGTATAAACCTAATTTAATCAATTCTTACCAAGAATGTCCATCCAAAGGTGGTAAAATAAGGTTTGGGGGGGTTGAGTGGCTACTAATTATGACTTTATGTACTTATTCATCTAAAAGTCAAATTTTTAAATTAAAAATTTCATGTTTACCTTTTATTTCAATTATATATAATTTTATTTGTATGTGTTTATGGTGCACAAGCTTAAGGCTATCAAACCAAAACACTATTTTAACAATTAGTCTCAAGAAAAATACAGTTTTAAATTTGTACTTAATGAACTTAATTATATATTCTCCTTGTATGGAAAGGGGGCGGGGGGAGGCAAAGGTACATGATTGAACCAAAACGCCGAGGTTCCAGTTACTTTCTATGAAGCTTTTAAACTATGACAACGATTAAATTAATTAGATTAACATATTGGCAGTGTTGGCAACTCTGAATTTATGAGGATGATGGTTTTATCTATGGTAAACCAACTATTGCTACTGCAACTATATTTATGAATAATTAAAAAATATATTCGTTTCTAATGAGAATAATGGGCTTTTCCTACCCGTGGAAATAAACTCCCACACCCTCGACTTACTTGGGTCATTCAAACAGGGGCAATAAAAGTCTTTTGACTAAAAAAAAAAAAAAAGTAAACCCTGGAATCGGCAATCCTCTGAAGCAGTTTTGTTATGGTACGGCGTGATGTGAAATGGTGCGCGTTGATGTCTTTATAAAAGCAAGGATTGGTGTCAACACCTGGTGAACTAGTTGTGTATGTGTCGGATGAACACATAGGGTCCATCTAGTTTCCTCTCCCCCCCCCCCCCCCCCACAAACCCGAGGAAAGGGACATGGACCCCCCGTCACGCAGGCCTCAACGGCGACAACACATCTCTCGGTCTTCTTTTAAAAATGTGTATGATACAGTAACACTAGTCACTCATTCATTGTAAAGAAATTTCCTTTTAGAGGGCGAAAAAAAAAGAAGGAAGGTGGGTTTTATTTTCGTCACCCCCCTTTCTTATGGGGAGTTTATAAGGAAAAAAACCGCCCTTTTATGAAAAAGTTTGTATCCCCTAGAAGCTGAGACTAACCCCATGTGTTTGCTATTTAGTAGGTATCATCGGTGGTTATTTTTCTATTCGTTCCAACAACAACAAAAACAACGACAATTCTCGTTCCTGATCTCACCAAGATTTTTGAGAGTCTAGAAACTAGTGTTTAAAATGTCTCTTTTTCACTTTCATTTCTCGTACACAGACCGCAATAAAAGGTTCTCCTAACAGTAGCCGGTGGTGTCGTATGCCGGCTAAGACCTGCGGTTCAAGAAGACCCTAATAACCAAAAGAGATCTCGAGTACCTTTGAGGAATAAAGAGGAAAGGGGGGGGGGCTGCTAAATGTTACTATTCTATAAAGTTTTTCAGGTGGTTGGTAAAGAGAGGGGGTAAGGGCGGAAAAGATACACAATTTTCACGACAATAACATAAAAATAAGTATAGAATGAAGTCTGATCATTGGCAGTACCTACTGGTTAATGATGTTGAGGGGGTTTTATATTTAAAAGCGAGGGAGGTTATTCAGGGGTAGCGACAATGTTTGTGTATATAGATACAGCTCATTGTATTGGGAAAACATGGTTGGGAATTTGGAGGATGAGAGTTTATTTCCACTGCATGGAAGGGAGGGAGTCTCTTATTTTCGGTGTTGTTAGTACAGTTGGGATTGAAATAAATTCATCACTGCTGTTTGTTTGTGATCAAAATTCATGTTTTCACACATTTTATAAAAAAAGTTATGTCTTTGTACTAATCTAAAGAAACTATATTAAAATAGAATGTAATTTTTATTAAAGAATTTTGTCATTGCCAATTTATATAAATATGGCAATATTTTTAAAACTGTAATTGTATTAGGAGGCCTATGTCTAAAACATTATTCTTTTTTTAAATCCTTTATACCCAAGAATGTAATTATATACAGATAAAATAAAGTAAAAAGGTCCATTACTAATGGACAGGGTGGCCCACGGAAAAGTAGCCCGCCTTCAAGATCCAGCAGGCGCCTCACTCTGAGTTGGAGGAGGTCAATCCCCTTCCACCCCATCTTGTGCTTTAGACAAGCAGTTCACTTGCTCATTATTCATGTCACAAGACGGGGTGGAAGGGAATTGACCTCCAATTCAGAGTGAGGCGTCTGATGGATATAGGAGGCGGGCTACTTTTCCGTGGGCCACCCTGTACTATATTATCAAACTTTGTAATTACGAAAATTGTTTTCTCTCTAATATCATTCATTTCTTAGTACTCCTTGACATTATTATTTATGTTAATTAGCTAGAATAATATAACAAATTGAAAGCAGTTGATTAGCTATAAGCTATTGACTAATATAAATTATTTTTATTTATTATTATAAGGCTACATATTTACCATATTATTGAAAAACATACAAAGGTTATGTTTTTTTATTAAATTGATTTTTATATTTAGATATTAATATCCTGCTTTCTTAAATTTTTAATTGATTATTTATTCAAGACTAGATCTCATTTTTAAAGTTTTTAGTATGACACATCTTATTTACCAATCCAGCTATCCCAAATTTGTAATAATTCAAGGATTAATAACAAGCAAGGTAAATTTGTATCAAATACACCATTATTTGCTTGGAGAAAGACCGGAAAAAGCAATGTTAAAATCACTTCTGCTGTTAAAGTCCACTACCTAATCAATTCCAAAACTACTTGGCCACCGGTGCGAGATTCACTCAATTTATAAAAAAATATATTGGCTTACATCCCTCTTTACTAGTTTCTCATATACTTCTTCATACTACTGCTTAGTGTATTTGGCTAATCTTGTCAATTCAGCAGTATTTGGGTGAAAAAACACAATTTACAGTCTCTGTCAATACCATTTTAGCTACAGTATTTTTTTAAACTTTTTCAGCATTTGCTTCACCGAATCCTTAAATCTCATCATATATCCGAGAAACTATAAAAATCCAAAATTATACTTGTTTTTAAACAATGGCCTAGGCTACATAAAAATAGCCAAATTAAATTTAGCATTAGAGATAAAATGTTTTCAATATTTTTCTAAAATTCATCCCAAATACGCCGTGATTTGATCACAAAACTTTGGAAAGGTTTTGAGCTAAGCTGAGTGTATTTCTCTCCAAGTTATGTAACGAGCCAGGTTCACTTAAGTTTCCCCAGGCAACTCCCCCACTTCTCTTTAATGCTAGTTAATCTTGTTGGGTTTAATTGTGATGGGGATGTCAAGGTTTGGATCCCGGCATGGCGTACTGATATTTTTTCCAAGGTTGTTTTTACTTCCTCCCCCCACTAGTGTAAATATACATACTATTAATCATATACTACATACATTACATACATACATACACATACATACATAACACTACACATCACACATACAACACATACATACACATACAACACATACACACATACATACATAACACACATACACACATCCACACATCACACATACCACACATACATCATCATACATCTACATCTACACATACTATCATACATACATTACATACATACATAACATACATACATACATCATACATACATACATACATATACATAATACATACATACATACATACATACATACATATACATACATACATACATACATACATACATACATACATACATACATACATACATACATACATACATACATACATACATACATACATACATACATACATACATACATACATACATACATACATACATACATACATACATACATACATACATACATACATACATACATCACATACATACATACATACATACTACATACATATCATACATACATACATACATACATACATACATACATACATACATACATACATACATAACATATACATACATACATACATACATACATAAACATACATACATACATACATACATCATACATACATACATACATACATACATACATACATACATAATACATACATATACATACATAATACAATACCATACATACATACTAACATACATACATACATACATACATACATACATACATACATACTACATATCATACATACATACATACATACATACATACATAACATACTACATACATACATACATACATACATACATACATACATACATACATACATACATACATACATACATACATACATACATACATACAATACATACATACATACATACATACATACATAACATACATACATACATACATACATACATACATACATACATAACATACATTACATACATACATACTACATACATACATACATACATACATACATACATACTACACTACATAACATCACATACTACATACAATACATACATAACTTACATACATACCACATACATACCACTACATCATCAACATACATACATACATACATACATACATACATACATACATACCATCTACTACATACATACATACATCTACATACAATACATATACATACATACATACATACATACATACATACATACATACATATACATACATACATACATACATACATACATTATAATACATACATACATACATAATACTAATACATACATACATACATACATACATACATACATACATACATACATACATACATACATACATACATACATACATACATACATACATACATACATACATACAATCATACATACATACATACATCATACATACATACATACATACATTACATACATACATACATACATACATACATACATACATACATACAATACATACATACATACACTATACATACATACATAAACATAATACATTACATACATACATACATTACATCATACATACATACATCATACATACATACATACATACATACATACATACATACTACATACATACATACATACATACATACATACATTCATACATACATACATAACATACCTATACATACATACATACATAATCATACAACTACATACATACATACATACATACATTACATACATACATAAGATGATGTTCCCTAACAAGGTGGACAAGAAACTGTCCATGTATTTCAAAAAAACAACTCTGTGTTTAATTCATATTCACTAACTTTCACCACACTTCCCTATCCTTGCATATCCCTTTGATTCAACATCCATACACCAATTCATACATGCTCTTTTATTCTTAAAACTTTTAATATTTCTCTTTTTCACACATTTTCTACAACATTTAACCACGTCTTACATGACCGACCCCTCCTTTTTGATCCACACATTCTTCCATCATATATTTGCTTGGTCACTCGATCTATACTCATACTCTCAACATGCCCAAACCAACGTAAGACGCTTCTTTCACATTGACCTATTAGATTCCCTTTTAAATCACATTCCTTCAGCATCCATTCATTACTGACTCTGTCAATATGAGTTTTTCCATATACATTTACTATATATCTCATTTCAATACATTCCCCTTTCTCTTGTGTTTCTCCTGACAAACCCAAAATGTACACCAATAAAACAATGTTTGAGCTAACATACTTTTATATACTGACATCTTTGCCTCTTTTAGTACTATTTATTCGTTGCCATAGTCTACATACATCCAATTACGCTCCAAGATGCATTCAGCCGTCTGTTAATTTCACCATCTATACAATCATCCATCCGGCCATCCATTTTTACATGACATTCTATCTAGATGTACACAAAATAATTCCCTTATTCTAACAGGTCTCCATCTAAACCAATCTGACAATCATTTTCTGATCAGTCCTTATTAGACACTATCAGCGTAGTTTTGGATACATTTATATGATGATTCAATTTGTCTGCCCCATATTCAAATGGTTTGGATGCATTCTGTGACTTTCATTCTCAGCCGTTAACATGGCATCATCTGCATATAGCAGCAGTATCACATTCACACTGTCCAATCACACACTATCCCTTCTACACCTAGCCACAAGTTCATTAAACAACCATAGAGACATAGCACAACTTTGTCTTACACTCGCTTAGATGCTAAACCATTCGCTCAAAGTTCCATTCACCCTAACGCACTATTTACTTTCATCATTCACCGCCTTAATTGCACTGGAGCCTCTTTGTCCATCAAAGAGCATAACAATCAATTTCATATTTTCAAGTACTCCACAAAAATATATATTGGTTTATTTATAGCTCAGAAACTACTGGTTTAAAAAAATTTATTCCAGAAAAAAAATGTTTAAATGTAACAGTAATAGCCTACAACTGTACATCATCCTCATCGTCCTCATCATCATCCTCATCGTCCTCCTTCTCCTCATCAGCATAGTCCTTATCATCATCCTCATCGTCATCCTCATCAACATCATCTTTCTCCTCCTCATCATCATCGTCCTCATCATAATCATAATAATCATCATCATCATCATCATCACTCGACGTATCTACCTCTGCGGGTCGTCTGAAACATCCTCTTCCATTCCTGTCGATCTCTCCAAACTTCACCCTCAGACACGCGTCTCCAGTCCTCTCATTTAACTTCCATGTCCTTCTGCACTTGGTCCATCCACCTTGTCCGTGGTCTTCCAATAGTTCTTCTACCCTTCTCTTTGTTCTGTAATGTTTTCTTAAGCATTCTGTCCATCTCCATTCTCATCACATGACCTAACCACAGCAACCTTTTTCTCTTCAGTGTCTCGTCTAATGGTTTAACTTTTAAACCATCCCTAATTATTTCATTCCTTACGTTCTCAATACCTCTCAGGAACCTCATCATTGCTGCTATTATATATATAGGCAAAGAAACAAACTGACAGCATAGTGAAAACAACTTTTCTGTTTCAGGGGGTCAGGAAACGCGAACATTTATTGAAATCTAGAGTTTGATTATTTTTGACAACCACAGTACTTCTTTATCCAAGGGGTCGAGACGAACTAAAAAGAGCATCACATCCCACTAAAGAGTTTAAATTCAAAACCATTAAGAAAAGAGGAACATATGTGTCCACCAATGAGCATAAAAATCAGTTTAATTTCCAAAGATTTTAAATAAAAAAATCCTTACTGGCTTCTTGCTCAAAACTATTGGTTTTATAAAAATATACTTCAAACAAAATAATTTTATATTTGTTAGTAGGCCTACTCCATCTTAATAATTATAGATTATTTAATTTCACAATTAATAGTTACGGAGATATCAAATCTGAAAATTCCTGCGTATGTGCAGTACTCCTGAATTCTTTTTCATGGAAAAATAGTGGATACCATTTTGTTCATAATGTTAAACACTGTCTAAATACAAAATTTAATCAAAATCTTTAGAGTGGATTTCGAGAAAATATATTTTTTCTCTTTTCTCTTAATAATGCCACACTTTGACTACTGTGACGTAGTATAAATGACTTAAGAGATGATCTAGCAGAACGACTACAACGACTACAAAACACATGTGTTCGATACATATTTAACTTAAAACAGCATGACCATATTTCTAAGTATTTTAAAAAACTGGGTTGGTTAAGAATAAATCAAAGGCGAAGGTTACATTTATTAGTATTGCTTCATAAAATATTATAACATCTCAGCCTCAATACCTATCCTACGGTTCCTATTTCTTAAAGATAAACACAGCCGAGCTACTAGATCAGAATCCACTCTACAGATGTCTATTCCCATACATAGATCTCAAACTTATGTCGTTCATTCACTGTCCTGGCATCACAGGCTTGGAACAAACTAGATATCTCTACTCGTCACCTAACATCCACAATTCCCTTTAAGCGTGCGGTCACGCAATATATCTTGTCTAATAAGCTAAACTGAGTTCTTGAAACTACTTGAGCTTTAAATGAGTGTATGAATGAGCGAGTGAATGTTTTTATTCTTATTTGAATATTCCTTTATTAAATTGTATTTCAATAAATGTAATAGTGTATGTTATATTCAACACTGGTTAAGTGTAAGAGAAGGCTAACGCCTTAACTTCGCCAGATAAATAAAGGCTATTATTATTATTATTATTATTATTATTATTATTATTATTAATAATAATAATAATTATTAAATTATTAATAATTAATATATAATATTAATTAATTAATATAATAATAGTAATTAATAATATTAATAAACTGCACTTAATTTTGGGTCGAATATCTAATTTTATAAAAACCTCAGGGGACCATATTAAAATGTTAGATACCAAGTTTTACCCCTATCAGTAAAACTAGTTTCGACTCTATTCCCAGATACAGAAAGAAACTTTTTCGCTTTCAGGGGGTCATAAAATGCCGACATTTATCAAAATCTCTGGCTCAATTTTTACTTTCTCTCTATCTTACAGGTAGAGAAAGTATGGTGATCGTAAAAAAATCGAACTCGAGATTTTGATGAATCTTGACGTTTCATGATTCCCTGAATCCGAAAAATTTGTTTTTGAATTTCCGTCTGTCTGTCTGTGCCTCCAACTAGAGCCTAAACTATTTTACCGATTGAGCTAAGACTTGATATCTAGGGTTTTCTTAGGGTTGCCCCGAGGGGTTTTTGGAATTGGATATCTACCCCTAAAATTAAGGGTAGTTTACTGAAGGGAAAAAAGAGAAAAAGTCAATTTTCTCAAAATCGGCTCTAAAGATTTTGATTAAATTTCATTTATAAACATTAATAAATATTCCAAACAAAATGGCTCTTCTCAATATTTCGGCTAAAATGGCTTTAAGGGCTCCGGTCTGATGCGTTAATTAAATTTTTTTATAATAGCTCCGAAACTATTTGAGATATGAAATTACTTAGCATTACAAATATGTAAATATATTTATAATACAAATATTTTATCCGAAACATATTTTTATAAAATCAATAACTTTTAATATATTTATTCGCAATTATATATTTTTTTAACTTTTTGGACATTAAAGTATTGCGACCGTAAAAAAAACTAACCTGAAATGTTGATGGAAGTCGACGTCACATGACTCCCTAACACCTAAACATAGTCTTTTCAATGCCGTCTGTCTGTGTTTTCTATTAAAACTTAAAATAAAGAGTAGTTTTATAAAGGGCGAAAAGAGAAAAAATAGGTTTTCTCAAAATCTGCTCTAACGATTTAATTAAAAATTCGTATCAAGGCGTTGATTAAGATTATAAAATAAACTGGCTATTTTTATTTTCCTATGAAAATGATTTTTAGGGTATTTTACAGAAGCGTTAATTTCCGTATCTCCACAACTATTTGAGAAACTAAACAACTTATCATTGCAAAATTGTAGGACTATTAGAAATAAAAAACTTTTATTTGACATATATTATTATAAAAGCAACAGTTTCTGAGATATAAGCAAATATATTAATACAATTTTGTGAGCTTTAGTTGTAAACATATACTACTTAAGTCTTAACGCAATAATTCTCCAATGCCATAGAGTAATCCTAACTATTATAAATGCGAATGTGAGTTTGTTTGTTTGTTTGTTTGTTTGTTTGTTTGTTTGTTACGCTTTCACGCCTAAACTACTCGACCGATCATCATGAAATTTCGCATACACGTTGTCATGGGTACAGAAAAGGACATAGAGTACCTTTCATCCAGAAAAAATGCAAATGTGATTGTGTTTGTTTGTTTGTTTGTTATTGTTTGTTACGCTTTCACGCCTAAATTACTCGACCGATCATCATGAAATTTCGCATACACGTTGTCATGTGTACAAAAAAGGACATAGGGTACCTTTCATCCAGAAAAAAATGCAAATGTGAGTGTGTTGTGTTTATTTGTTTGTTATTGTTTGTTACGCTTTCACACCTAAACTACTCGATCGATCATCATGAATTTTCGCATACACGTTGTCATGGGTACAGAAAAGGACATAGGGTACCTTTCATCCAGAAAAAATATGAATGTGAGTTTGTTTGTTTATTTGTTTGTTATTGTTTTTTACGCTTTCACGCCTAAACTACTCGACCGATCATCATGAAATTTCGCATATACGTTGCCATGGGTACAGAAACGGACATAGGGTACCTCTCATCCAGAAAAAAAGTACTGTTCCTGACGGATAGAAAAAAAAACTATTAGACGGTCGACCGGCTTAATAACTCGGCCTACTGATATGAATAAATTAATTGCAACATGATGCCTGGAGTACAGAAAAAGGGACCTGCGGTATCCCAGAAGAAAATCTGATATCCCTAATAAAAATCTGTTCCGAGTTATTTTAGGCACATCTATCTTAAATGATTAAAAATTATTATATTCAGCTAATTAATCTCTGTCTGTTCACCCCGTTATGGTTAATGACAAAATTGTCGTAAGAAGTTTGGTATTATTCATTTCAGCAAAAATAGCTCTCGAGGTATGATGCTACGACAATGTAAACTTTTAGTGTGGGACGAAAGTAACGATGTCCCACAATAAAGCTATAGAGGCGTTAAACCAAAATCTTCAGGACTTGCTGGCTGGTGACTTCCGACAAACTTTACCGGTGATCCAGAGGGGCACACATGCAGATGAAAATTGGCGATGGACGTTTGGACACGGATGCTGAAGGCTGTATTTTACTTACAGGGAAATTCTGTAATTTGGTGGAAAATGATGTGGAGCTCATTGCTAAAGTTTACCCAGACTTACAACTAAATTTAAATTGTGATCATTGGTTGTGTGCAAGAGCAATTCTTGCACCAAAATATGAAATCGTTAACAAAATCAACACTGACATTTTGAAAGAGGTGCAGGGAGAAATAAAGGAGTATTTGTCAATAGATACAATCATGGACACAGAACAGAGCACTTCATATCCCGCTGAGTTTTTAAATTCTCTGGAGCTATCGGGTGTACCCTTGCATAAACTACAATTGAAATTAGTTGTACCAGTTATGCTTATGCGAAATTTAGATGCACCCCGTTTATGTAATGGGACGAGGCTTCAATTACACAATTAGGGCAAAATATAATCTGTGCCACTATTTTAACAGGTGTGAGAAAAGGGGAAATTTAATTATACCTCGAATCCCAATAATCCCCAATGACCTACCATTTCAATTCAAAAGACTCCAGTTTCCAATCAAACTTAGTTTTGCTATTACTATTAACACAGCGCAAGGGCAAACATTGCAGGTAGCAGGGGTGCATTTGGAAATGCCATGTTTTCCCCATGGCCAGCTATATGTATCCTGTTCGCGTGTGTCCAATGCCCAGAATTTGTATGTATTTGTGCCAAATGGAAGGACATACAACATAGTATATAGGAGCGTCCTAAAATAATGATCTATTCTGTGCCCATGATTGCAACGGTCAAGAACAAGCGGAGTAAATAAGGGATTTTAATTAACTGTAAGTAAAATTTAAGATGGAGTAGGATCTTCCAATTCGTGGCAAGGCATAACCTATGACTCTACTGACACACACTCCACTACTTCTTTTCTACTCCTACACTTAATCCTGATGTATATTGTGTAGTTTGTTTTTTTCTTTATCTCTACCTCTATTGACTAACAACCTCAATATGTTCATAGTTTTTATTGTCATATTCCCTGTGTCAATTGACAACCTTAATTTATTGATAAAATCTACATTAACGCGAGCGAAGCCGCGGGCAAAAGCTAGTTAAATATAAGTATCTAAAAAAAGTATGTTATTTTTCCTTAAAACTGTTAGGAGAAATGTTTGCACAGCAATGATCTATCTCCATTTTAGACTCAATAGTCAATATTTACATTTTTTATTGGTCAAAATGTATAAATGAATAATTAAATATCAATGCGATGACTTGAAGATGTGCAACACCTTATAAAATGTTAACATTTTAACCAGAAATCGAAATTTTAATACGAAGTGTTGACCCTTGTGTACCCAATAATAATATTTTTTATTTAATTATTTTGTAGCCCCTTTTTCCCCAAATCTCCCTTCGTAAGGGATAGTAAGACAAAGGAGAGAGAAAGTCTGTGTGGTGCACCATAACATTTATTTTAACTACAATCATACTTCTCTCTCCGAAAGATTGATAAAAAGTAATGCAAAATGTACTATTTTAGTGGATAACACTCTATACTTAATGCTTAGAGACCAATAAACACATAAGTTATAGCACCTTCATAAGCTGTAAAATGAATACAGGACACTACAAGATGGAAGCTCAGAGCCGCATGTGCCTGCCAAATTGCGTTGATCGGCCCGGAGTCAAAACAAAATGTTGACTACCCTTGAGACGTTGCTAATCATATGATAATTCACGTATTTGTATGATACATTCTACAAACTTTCATTCTTCTCTCAATTAATAAGCAGTTATATAGTGATAAGGACAAAGGTACCTAGGAGCTCATTCGCAGAATTTAAAGTAACTTTTTACCTAAATATTGTTGTAAATACCAAATTGGATTAGAATTTCTAGGTTAAACATTTAGATATGTTTTATTGTTTTATAGATACATAGACAAGATATAAATAGATAGATGGTCTTAGTGCTGATATAACTCAATGTATTAATGTTTTGATAACACTTAAAGTAATATGCAAATGTATTTATATTATGCTCATCTTCACTGACATGACGCGATTTTGTCTCCACAGTTAATTGGTGATACAGCAATCAGGTTTGAACGTAATAGATCCCATTGCCTTAAAGGGGGTCTATTTATTTTTATGAGCATTCATGATAAAACATGGTTAATAAGCAACGTGATGGAATATTTATTAAGTTCATTACATTAAAACTTATGTTCCCACTCAGCAGAACTGCAAGGAATAGAATTTTAAGTAGTCTGCTAAAGGTTTAAGGAGTTATGGAGTAGTCGTCCTCAACAGTCAACATATTCCATTAATCCACTCAATCTTTTTTTGTTTTAGTTCTATTCTGAATCAGCTGCAATGGTTGTTTATGGGTTCTATATTATTATTACCCAAGTTTGAGGTCAGTGTTTCAAAATATTTCAAAATTTTGGAATAATCTTTTTGACTTGGCTTGGCTTGGAGTAGTTGTGAATGGTCCATAATATTACTTAAGATTCTCAACCGATCCTACTTAATGATTGGTGTCGCGGATTATCAGTAATCTCCAATCCACGGAATTCACCACTCTCAGCTACTTTTATACTTTCTTTTACTCTTGCCATTGATCTTTATTTCATTGATTCAGTAATCCATAATGTACAATGTATCATATTTTACCTTCTACCTCTTAAGGCACCAGTGTGGCACCACGGCTGGCAAAATAGTTCCAAAGCAATGCCGTTTAGTTTTCAAAAGTGGTATTCGGGTTGTCCTGCTACAACTCCTTCAGGTAACCGAAAAATAAGGTGAAAATCCCAGTTTTCTCTAACGTCTGGAAACCTAACTGAGAAAGGTAAGTTTCTTGATTCACAATTATATTAACTTTTGACAATGTATATTGGCAAACTGGCACTGGACTTGTTCTGCCGGTTAAAAAGCTTACATACCATCAATTTCAACTCTTGGCTTTCATGCAATCCCGCAAGGTGAAGAGAAGTATTATTTCTTAAAGCCTCCATTAGGGAGAGAACTACATATCCGAGTTGTGTTTAGGAAAAGATGTCTCGGATGCACGCTTCACCAAATTTCCCCCCGTACTTCCTAAATACCCTGACCTTTTTTCAACGAATTGTCTGGGAGACTTAGACGCCCGAATGGGCAAGGAGACGAATATCTACACTGAAGGAGAAGTAGAATGGCGGGTGGGGTGGTGGGGTGGGGGGTTCAGCCCAAGGTGTGGAAACTTGCACACATCCTTACCTTTTGGCTACACCTCTATATTCATATCTTTAAAACATCAAACCAATAGTAAATTTTTAAATCTGTTAAGGGCAAATTTCAACGAACAAGCTTCATTTTCAACTCTAATATGATTGAAAAAACTTGCACACCATTTTATTTTGGTTTTTTTCCCTATATAGCTCCATTTTAGAATATTTAAATCACACTTTGGGCTATAGAAGTATTATGTATTTCAATAGGGTTCTGACAAGAGATGAAGTTGATACAAACATATTGGGTTCGATTTAATGCGATTTGCGACCTGTAGAGAGTTTACATAAATAAATCGTACATACCTGTGGCCATCTGCACAGCACAGATTGAGTGGATGCTTTTTACCTTAAAACGAAGTTAAACCAATGTCACAATTTGTATGATAGTATGTTACGTATGCAAAGCTAAGTCTTTTCTTTCAGAAAATACATCCTTGTATGTGGGATACAACCCAAACATACGCACTCTTGCGCATTGATCTCATTTTACTACCCACTTCGGTGGTCGCGTGGTCTCAGGCGACATTCTCGTAAAATACTAGACTACCGATGACGGGAATATGAGGGTTCAAATTCCAATTGGGTGTAATGAGGGTGGTTTCCCCTCATTAGTTTTCCACTCTTCATTCCGGTAAACGCGGGTACATTTAATCTAAATTCAACATATTAGCGTACTTAGTATATGAGCGAATAATTAGTTAGTAAGACTGTTAGTAAGACAAATAACTATAAAAAGCTCATTATATTGACGGATGGACATTGATGAAAGTGCACTTAATGATAATATAAACTAATTTTCTTGAGATACTAAACCGAAGCATAGGGTTGTGTGGTTGGCAAAGTATTTAGGTAAAATTTTAAAAATTGGTATCAGCTTACTCTCCACTTTTAGAAAATCAGTCACTCACTACGTCTTTGATGAAGGGTCTATCGCAGGAGCATATCGTTGAGTGTCGACAGGGTACTGCTTACCTTGTAAACCCTTCACGCCACGCCACTGGTCTACTGGTAGTGTCGCACCGCTAAATTAGGAAATATTTGACAGGTAATATTATTTTTTATATAATGTAGCGCAGTTACTATCTGGCTGAGAAGGACACAGCTAAAAGTGTTTTACATAAATAAAATAATTTTGTTTCTATCAACCCATTACCTTAGTTTCCCACAACAATGGGCACACGTATTAACCATTAAGCTCGCGTACTCGAGTTTGGTGGTGACGGAAGGTTCAATTCATGGACAGGTATGCAGATGGTATTTTATTTTAATGGTTTCCCATCCGCCCTCCATTCAAATTCGGGAATATTTCTTCTAAAGTTATTCCTTCCACATCTTTAACCTAATAGTATAATTAAATTATGTATAGCCTGATAGTGAAGTAGGACACGGTGTAAAATACAACTATTTATGGGCTGAGCCACCAGTAATATTAAAACAACTTACTCCACTGCTGTATAGGCCTATGCCATTACATTTTATGTTCTGATAAAACTATCTAAAATGTCACGTCTCGATACTGGCTGCTGGTTATTTAGTTGCAAGATGTGTTGATGTACTACGTTAATATAAATTTTAAGCCGAATGTTTATTTATTATTTTGTTTGAAAACTCGACGTTGGATATAAGATAATAATACAATTTATTGTGTAAATTATGAAATAAAATTTTGCATTATTTATGTAATGTTTATATCTAAAGCTAAATTTTCGTAGTGTTTTCCCCCCTATCGTTCTTTTGCCTAATCTAAATCCATTTCCATCAATCTTGTCATTTGTCTCGAGCGCCAAATATTTTTTTGCAAATATGTAACAATTAATGGCGCTTACTTATTGACGGGACATATCCTCATAAGATATTGGAAGCATTCAAGTTTAAAAAGCACTCAAACAATCCTCATTTTTCTTAGAAATAAATGTACGTTTTAGCCCTGTTAAAAATTACTCTGTTTTAAGAAGGCTAGATCTATACTTCCAGCCAATTACTTTCATATACTGCTGCTTTCATGCAAACAAATGGACAACTACAGCAGGCAGATTTATTTTACAGTTTAGACATCAAGATGTGGTTCAATTGAATATCAATTTGGTATAGATGTGTATACCAGTCTGATATTTTAGAAAATATAAGTTTTTTTTTTCAATATAAATCTGAGCCATAGCTCTAATCTTGTTGAGGCACAGTGGCAATACTGTACTGAGGGAGAATAGAGCATACCGAGAAGAACTATGCTGAAGTCAAGTGTTAGATGTGTACGATATATATCGCATGAACTTTAACTAAACTTTAATCATATAGCTATATTTTATTAACCAAATTTAAAACTTGGTGACATATTTTCTTAGTGAAAATTGCTTATTTGTATTAATAATTATTTCATACTAGGGTAATATACATAATATTTTATAATTTCCAAAAGAAAATTGATGATCCTTCTATTTCAAATATTATTATTTAAAATCAATAGTATTTGGGTTTCTTATGCGTAGTTATTTCAGAATCCAAAATTATATGTGAAAACACTTTAACCTCAATATTCTACCTATTTTGGTACTAAATAGCTCAAAAACAGGGTCTTAGAGACTTGTTGCCAACCTCATTAACCATTAGTTAGTGAGAATAGTTGGTTTAGAATATTTTTTTTAAGGACACGACAAACAGGAAAAGATTACAAGAGAAAATTAACAACAAAAAACAATCAATTCTTGTAAACACCCCTCACGTTTTGTAGTGTAACAGTTATTGGACATTACTGTACGTAGATGCTATTATGAGGGTTGGGTATGTAGGGGGTGGAGGGATGAGGGAGTAGGGGTGGCTCAGTGGCCTCAACGAGGGGGATGGAGACCGAGGAAAAAATCGTATTTAACGAGATTCCTGATTGTGTCTCCCATACTCTCCTGTCCCGTTCATGATGGGATGCCCTCGGGCGGGGAATCACACATCCACAAAACGACAAAGCACCCCTTTCTCCCCCCACACAACCCTCTTGTTACCACCGCTCAACCCCCCACCCCCCTATCCCTCTCTCAAAATGGTTAGCATAAATTAATTTGCTAGTCTTTTGTCCACAGTTTTTTCAATACACCGAGTGTATAATAGGTAGAATCCCATATGTATATTCATACTTTACGCTCTTCAAAACACCACGAAAAAAAGATATTTAAAAAAACACAACCAAAACACAATCTCTTTCAATATAGCACATAAAAGCAAAATGGAATAGACTTTGTTAACGCCTAAAACGTCAATAATTGCATTTTTATTTTTTTTATGAGTCTGTGTGTGTGTGCTTTTTGATGAACGTGTGCAATAAAGGGAAATTATGGGTAGAGAGAGAACATTCAAAAACATTGTTTACCCCTCCCTCCCACCCTGTCCTTTCACCCACTTCGTCAGTTATGTTATCTTTTAAAAGTATAATTCTATAGCCGAGGCTATTACAAAACTGTAATGTGAAATGCAAAATACATCCAAGGGATTGTTCGTATACCAACCAAGGGTCCTTGGTGTGCTAAATTGTTTTTTAAATGCTTTCGAAAGAGATCAAACAAGTAGAAACACACCGAACGAATTTTGGAATAAACGTGGCAGAACACTTTTGTACATGTCTCGTATAGAAAATTGGCCCGTTCAGAAATAATGAGCATTGATGAGTAAAGTTGATATTAAATTCATTTATAAGTATCACAGACATATATGTGATGGTTGTCCATAGGACCGGTCCTGAAACTGGAATAAATTTCAAATAAGTTAAAAATGACAGACAGGATCTATTTTCGTATTCTGGTTGTCATTTTCCTCATAATTGAACTATTTATTAATTTATTTTTCCAATAGATTACATATAATTATATCATTTGATAAAAGTTAAGAAATTGAAAGTTGTATTTAATCTAAAAGTTATTATTTATAGAAGGGAGTTGAACCGGAACCATAACCAGAACTGATAGTCAATATTAACAGTTATTTTTAAGGGACCAGAAACAGAACAAGAATTTTGAAAATAAATTGCAAGAAGAAGAACCGGAATTGAAATCGAAATATTTTTAGTTTTAGGTTTAGGTTAGGTTTAATTCGGGAAGTAGCTGGCTTCGGGCCTTGAGAACGTAATATATGCACCCATTTTCTGATTATTTAATAGTGTTTTGTGTATCTTATGCGGATTATTTGACGATAAGTGTGGGTGTTTTGGCTGTTCACGTGACCGTATCAATGAAAGAACACCTATGTGAAAAAGAGTGTGACGTAAAGAATATCCTCTCCGTATGATCACAGTAATAAGTCTCTGAACAATCAGCAATAATACCCGGCTCGGTGGCGTAGTTGGCTAACGCACTGGTTGTTGTTGAGCCAGACTGCTGAGGACGGGGAGATCGAGGTTCGAATCTCGGTCGGGTGAACTGGGGGTGGTTTTTCCTGAATGGTTTTCCACTCTCCCTCCACACAAATGTGGGTTCTCTTCCTCTAAATTCAACCTTCCCAATTCATAACCCATTAGAGTAATTAGTACTTAAGCGTATAACCCGAACGGTTAGTAAGACGCGGTGCTATTATTATTAATCAGCAATAATATTAATCAGCACGACTAGCATGGCATCTTTCTTTCAGTTCGTGTACTGATCTGAACTTGAAAGGGTGGAGATGCAATTCCTTCTTCAGCACCCTGCGTGGACTACTGTAGGCCTGCGACACCCGTGCTTGCTGTGATAAACTACGAACAAACTTCATTGGACTTTTCATAATAGGATCAAAAATAGCCTGTACTTTTCCCTCTGTTAGCTCTCCAAACTTGCCTGATTTCAGTACGTTCTTTACTAATACAATTTTACAAAATTTATCATCACACTGCATTACATTTTGGTGCGTCAGTATTGGGAACATTTTTCACTAATTTATTTTTCACCTGTTCCATGTATTCACCTGCACTACTAAACAGCTGTTCCAATAAAAACACCTGACTGTCAAGTGACAGAACCATATTTACGGTAACGCTTCTGGACTGACTGATTTTCATTCAAAGAAACAAATTAATTAACCGATTTAGAGGGTTTCAAGGAAGGCGTGGCGGATGGGTAGGGGGGTGAGTGAGGAAGAATGGTCATTGTATGTGTCTAAAGTCTCAAAACCTGTGTTAATAAAAACCAAAAAGCTACTAATAAAGGGACCAATTACCTTCTGTTGTTGAGGTGTTATTTCTGTTAACGTTTCCTTAATTTTTTAAACATATTAGGGTCTATAGCGTAAAGCATTTATTTACTTAATCTCTATACATTCTGATATTTTAAATTTATTTTGGTTATGTTTGGCTCCATCATCTTTGAATGAAATACAATGGTCGAATATTTGTCTAGAGAAAGAAGCGATCGATTTGGTTGGTCCTTTTCGTGACCGTGACAAATATAAGTTGTTATAATAAATATCGGATATTTTCAAGGACGTGGTGATGGTGCGATCTGGACCTTGAGGCTAGTCGGCTGAACTAAGCTTTATGTTATATTAATAACTGAGCCGCGAGGTCTAACGCGCTATTCTCGTGTTAGACTAGTAGACTACAGTTCAATCCCGGTTGGGTTCACTGAGGATGGTTTTTCATAAATGGTTTTACAATACCCTTCCACGCAAAGGTGGGTGCACTTCCTATCAATTAAACCTTCCCAATCCCTAAACCATAAGTGTAATTAGTACATAGGCGTATAACCTGAATGGGTAGTAAGACGCGGTGCTAAAAGAAACTGATTTATTCACGGCCATTTCAATGCATGTATTATACAGTAGGCCTATATGACGTTCATAATCTTAAGAGCTCTATACCTTTATGACTTCTATTGTATTGTTAGTATTTCTATTTTGTTGTATTTATCTGGTGTATTATACATTGTTGTCACATTTGATTAATTTTAATATTAATTATTGGGAGTTTTCCAAAGCAGTTATTTTACAAGTTTATGCCTAAATGGAACACTTTTGAAATGTGAATTTAGAATATTTTAAAAATAAATTTGTTTCTATGATGTTTTCTTGAAAAATGGCTAGGAAGTGATCCTACGTCAAGTGTTCTAAGACCCTCAAATATAGGGGGATCACTCGTTCAGAGAACGTATAGTATTTTCAAAAGGAGGCTTAGTCCTCAAGGGATATTTTAAAATACAATTTGTGGAAATGTATACTATATAAAGGACAGAATTTGTAAACACATCTTAGCCTAATATTTTCATTTTGAGACCTGAATATTGTATCATACACTAGTAAAATTTTGTCAAATAAAGGCGTTAATCTTGAACTAGATTATTAAAGGAAAGATCCTCAAACATTAACAGAAGATATTGTTTATAAACATATTATATAAAGTTTTGTTAGTATTCTACTAAAGACATAAATTTTTCAACATTAACAAACAATTAGAGTGAATACACAACAATTTTTACTTTTGAATTTCTTTTATTACTTTTATATTTCAGGTAAAAAAAATTGTATTTATTAAAACATTTTAATATTTTTATTTTTATACTATGCTTAAATTAGTATAACTTAAATATTTAATTTTATTTAACTATTTTTATTCTAAATACAATTTTAGTATTATAATTAGGAAGGTATGCCATAGGTGGGGGATTTTGTAGAAAGTTATAATGACTATTAAATAATTACCTCCTTTATTGTTTGAGTTGTCTTTTAATTTTTGCATTGTACAGCATCACCTTCCCAAGGTATGATAAAAATGTAGCCTACGTATTTTATGTATATTCTTTCCCTACAGTATGCTGGCAATATTTCCTCGACATAGGGAGGTGCGTTTGTTTCCCTAACTAAACACCCAGAGGTCACAAGAAAAGGGGTCATCGTGACACCGTCAAAGGTAGCCGAGGAAAAGTACCACAAGATTATTTATTTTTTACTCTATAAAGTGGATTGATTAGTTAGTTTTTAACTAGATAGTAGACTATAAGTGCATTTGGCTCATTCGTAGGCCTATTTTTAAGCACGCAGAAATTTACCTCTGAAAATACTCTAAATGCACGGAATAGGTATTTTATTTGAATAAATACGATAAACGTCAGGTTTATTAAATACTTGATTTAAGATAAGGTTCAAGGAAGGCACGGATTGTATCCACACTAACGTGTACAAATAATGGAACAAATTAGGCCTATATTGATAAGTCACATGTCAAAAACCATCATTAGGGGATCTGATCAAGATTATAAACTCCAAACCTCCTAGTCAACGCTGACCTCTTTTAGTGTGAGTCTAGTGTCGTAGTAATCGTGGTCACCAGGGTGGATGCTGCAGAATATTAACTAAGCTAGTTGACCTCTAAAAAAATATCTTAATAACTGACCTTAAACTTACCTACGATGTTTTGGAACTACTCCATTAATATTTGTTAAGGTATTTTTTGAAAGTTATCACATTAATAAAATACGTTTTGTTAGCTCCTATAAATTGTATATGTTTAACAACTAATGCATTTAAATCCTTTGCTTTGATGTATATGTGATATTAATTAATTTATGTCCACATTGTTGTTTTTAGTCAATGTTTTTTAGTCAATTTAAAAATTGTATTTCTTTTTCACTGTATTTACACCTTTGGAACTAAGATAAAGTTGTTCATGTTTTCTTAATCAATACCCAAAACCAAATCACAAACTCCCACAGAAAAGCAATTTATTGTTATCTCTTATTTTAAATTATGGGGTATCCAAAAATATAACAAAAACTTTTCATGGTTTTAATCCTTACCATCTACATTGAGGGCTTTTAGTTTGATTACCGTCTGAAAAATGGTAGCCTATATACCCTAATGTACAACACGCCAATAGGACTTTATCTCATTAAACTTATCTGCCTACGTTTTAAGTGAGTAAAATATTGAACGATCCTTTAGTTAAGCGATTGTAGCTTTAAAAACGTACAAACATGATATATATTAATTTTATTAATTGAACGCTATTGAACCTTAATAAAGCTATTAATTTAATTACTACTGTTAGTGCCTATGAAAACTTCCTAATTCAAGTTTTCACATTGACTTAAGTTGTCTATAAATAATTAGGGCCATTTTGGTCATAATTTTAAAGTAAATAATTATAAATTTACAAATAACATGTTTCATCTTGAGTGTCAAAATTTGGAGTCAAATGCTTTACAGAAACTGTATTGTTAATTAAAATAGAACATAAAATTCTACTCACCAAAATGTATGATAATTTTCCATCAATATTTCCCGCGGAAATAAAACTACAATACAGGTATATCAACAAGCGAGCCATCTATGAATGAAGTTTGGAACATCTCTCATTTCTCCCGGTGTGTCTACCATCTAGCGGCAGCTTTGACAACTATAGGTTTTTATCGACCCGGCATCAATGGAGAAAGAGGGGAAATAGGGGCGTGGCCTTCTTCTAGTAACTCCACCCCATGGTGGCAGCACGTCAGCCGTGAAATCAGATGTTTGTTGTGTGACATACAGAGAACCCTCAAAACATTCGACTCTGGCTGAGATTGTGTCTATCGCGCTAGGACGGGTGGTCTAAACTTCCTTCAGCCATTTCAAGGGAAGCATTTTATAAAATGTATAAACTGCGTTCACGGTGAATTACAATTACACAATGACCAAATTAGAACAAACACTTTCTACGAAGAGGCCTATGATTTAATATATAACCTATAGTGATAGGCCAATATATACATTTTGTCAGTCTTTCCCCACCCCTTGATTCGCTTTCCGGATCCCCCTCCCCCCAACACCCTGCACCCCATTACCATTTTTCTATCTAATTAAATTGATATATTTATATGGGGTTTTTGTTTTTTCTAAGTTTTCACCTAGAATTTGGAGAGGGTTTAGTCAAAATACGTTTAAATGTTTATATGTTACCATGAAAGCTGGAACGCGACGACTGCCAGTAATCGACCGCAATTTCCAGGATTTCACACTGGTGGCTGTCGAAAATTCAATTTCTCTAAAAGTCTTTCACCTGTGTGTATCCGTAATCGAAAGATCCAAAATGGCGAATGTCAGTAATCGTGAAGGTACGCCTGTGTATGTTGGAAATAAAGGAAAAGTGCACTGCTCATCTATTTCTGCGCAACAAAAACCACATGTTCCATTAGTGGCGTGCTACTGTAGTTGTGCTTTGTATTGTGCCGTGTTTTTTTCCTAGTGAGAGTGAATTGTGTAGTGGCTTTGCCTAACCTAACCTAACCTAATAACTTTGAACTGTGGTGGTATAACCTTTTTGTCTTTTTGTAAGGGTGTAACGACACTTGTAGTGTTATTATTTGTAATTATTTCAACTTCTCTATAATGGGTCATTTGGATCTAGGGTTCAATTATTAATTTCAGGTAACTGAATTGAAGTAGAATCGTTGCTCTTATGTTTATTTCCAAAATACTACACAGGATGCACTTAACCTATTCCGGAAATCACCGGTGGATGTTAGAAACTAACAATCATTTCCGACATCCACAAGTGTGAACCAGTGAACCCCGGAAATCACGGTCGATTACCAGTAATTGTCCCGTTTCCAGTTTTCACGATAACATATATTACATACTTTACTGTTTTAGGTCTGTATGGGACATGGGATGGATTTTATGATTTTCCTAGTCCTCCCTTGAAGATTGTGTTTGTAGCCCACACAGGTGATACGTTTTGTAGTTTTTCGTGTTTTGTTTTTTATCGTGTAGGGTAGATGTTGGCTTTCAAGAGCACTTTGGAGTTGGTGTATTTACACAGCTTACCTACGAAAAATTACTGGCGCGCTTACAAAAGTAAGCTACCTATCCCTATCTTGGGCTAGTTATTTACAGTCCCTCTAATCACACCCTATCCCTATCTTGAGCTAGTTCTATCCAGTCCACCTTATTACACCCTATCTCTTTCAGGTCCATTCTAATATGATTCTCCCATCTGCATCTATGTCTTCTCAATGGTCTCTTCCTATTGGGTAAGCCTGTCAATAACTTTAACATGGTTCTAGTATGTGAGATTTGATTATTCTAACAATGTTTTGTGTTAATATAGAACTCATCATTATGTAATTGCCTCCACTGCCCAGTATCTTCATCAATCCTTGGACCAAATATCTTCCTAAGCCATGGGTGTGGGGAGGGAGGTTTTGGGAACTCAAACTCCCTCGAAATGTTCCAGAGGTTTTAATATGAAGCTTAAAGATGACCTTGTATAAAATTTACCACTCCAAATAGTTTCAATATGCATAAGATGTTTTTTTTAAAAATGCTAGCTTAGAAAAGCTTAGTTTTCAAAAAAGGTGTTCATGGAAGACCACAAGTTCTCAAGACGTCTATTTAAAAAAAAAATCCAGGTGGTAACATTCCAAATAGCTTCTAAGGGCATTCGATTTTAAAAATTTACCGGTGAAAGACTGCACCAAATAGCTTCTAGTGGCATCTAATATTGGGGGGGGGGGGGGGGGGAATAAAAGCGAGGAACACACTGAATGGCTTAAATAGGCTCATCATTTGAAAAAACAAAATTGTTTGGGACCAACTTAAATAAATTTTAAAATTCTAATTTATAAAACAAAATTAGTGAACACTTCTAAAAATAGCTTTTAGAGGCATTACATTTTTAAAAATTTACCTAAGGGGACTACACCAAATAGCCTCTAGGAATTTACAAATTTCAAAAAAATCTAAGGAGTAACATTATTCTGAATAGCTTTTAAAGAATTATTTTTCAGGTTTTAATATTAAGTTTTAACATCTTGTCATAAATTTACGATTTTGAACTCCCCCTCCCAAAACTATTCTCTCCCTACGCCCATGTCTTAAGGACCTGGTTTTTGAACACCCTAAATTGGTTTTCGATATGTGAGGTAGGAGACCACGTGTCACACCCATATAAAACAACCGGTAAAACTATTGTTTAATGTATTCTGAGTTATACATTCTTTGAAAGCAGGCGAGATGTTAACAACTTAGGCCTAGTCCTAATATTCAAGTAATAGCATTAATATCCCAACTGTATTATTTTACCAGTTTCCACTTTAATATCGTTCTCCTAGATAATTAAAACTGGTCCTAAATATTTAAACTCTTTAACTATGTCCAATGATATGTTGCTCGCAGAAATCTCTAAATTATTGTCTCCAATCCATGTTCTCTGTGTGATCATATACTTAGGGCAGAGTGCACCACATCATATTGATTCTTCATTCACCGGATTGCTAATTAGCTTGATCATAGATCAATAAAAGTTTGTGTTGCAACTAAGTTAATTGGTGATTAAATTCTCCAATACACTGACCACAGACAAGAGCAAAGAATAAAATATAGCAAACATAGCAACGATGTGAAAAGTTATATTTTTGAACAGCTGTTTGTTGTATCATAACCTACAAATACAGGATGATCAAAAAGTCAGGCAACCCAAAGAAAAAAACTTACATTTTTTGCCATATAATATATACATCTAATGTAAACCAAACAATAAGCCATTAGGAAATCACAGAAGGTGTTGAAACTGTAATCCTCCTTCTCTGTAACACAAACTCACTCGTTTAACCATAGTTCTAGTCACATGACGAATGGTTGCAATGTATCTCTCAATGTTGGTTTGCAGTTCAGCCAGGGTTCAAGGGTTGTTTTCATACACTGACTGTTTGTAGTTTCCCCACAGAACAAATCACAGGTGGTGTTAGGTCTGGGGAACGAGGTGGCCACAAGCCCTTAGAAATCACACGATCAACATAAAAACTCAACCAGCATTGTCATGGTCACAAGTTCTAGGAACAAATCACATTATCGCAATTTTTTCCCTTTGTCTGGTTCCTTGAGTTCTTGAATTGTGTGAATTGGTAAGGCACAAGTTTCAGCCGCCTCGTACACCTCTGTGTTGTCCATAGCTCAATCCAGTCTGCTGTGATAATCTTCTTAGAGACTTGCTGGGTGATCGTTCTAAGCACTGCCTAACCTCATTCAAATTTTGTTAATTCAGACTTGAAGGCCGTCCAGAACGCTTCTTGTCACTCACGCTGGTTGTTTCACGAAAACAATGTACAATTTGGCATATTGTTGAATTATTTTGCACGCGTGATTCTGGAAAACTATGCACAAACGATTGTTGGCATTCCATGTACGAATTGGCCTTAAAATAATGTTCCAAAATGAATACTCGCTCTGCTCGTGAATAACTCATCATACACTTTCAAATCCTCAACTGGCTAGTCCTAGTGTATGTCTCAAGGTCACATGGCCTGCACACACCCGGCCAACATTTAAGTGTTGCCATACTTATAAACAACAGGTTAATTTTCCATGTTATTCTGCGAGAAATATCCTTGAAAAAACAGAGTTGCGCGACTTTTGGATCATCCTGTATATACCAGGCTGGCTTTGGGAATGGTTACGTATTGGAAGCGACCGTGCTCAAAGCCACCAAAAAAACTTTCATCGTACTCAGAGTGATCAAATATATTTTTAAAATTCATCCAAGCAAATGAGCAAGGAGTGTGCAAAAAATTAACATATAAACAAAATAATTAAAATAATAACTAACCCAATTTAACCTAATATAACATAACCAAGCCCTACCAACTTAAGTCAAAGGAATCAGGTGAACCTGTGGGAAAACGATGCAAGACCTACATGGAACTGGATGAAAGAATTTATAACATATTCTGGGTCTTCGAAAAGACGAAGGACTTGAAAGTATGTCTTAATGCATTAAACCTCGTGAATAAATTAGATTAGAATTTTGTACTTAAGTATCATGAATATTGTATGAACTGTACATTGTATTCGATGTATGCTATATAAGAATAACATTAGCTATTGACAGAGATGAACTATCTACAGCTAAATTCAGTAAAGCAATAGTCTATGTGTACTAAAGGGAAGGACTGATAGCAGACATATTGTGGTCGCATCCAACACACATGATAAAAGTCTGGTCGCAAAAAACACGATTTTTGCTTGACCACTATGAACATGGTCGCTTCCAACAGGACACCTTGTGACTTTGTTTATTCGTTGTTTGTAAATATTCTACGTAAATTTGTAAGTCCTAACTTTACTTCAAATATGTTTGTCTTGGTGATGTGCAATACCAATAGCACCGCATCTGTTCAGAGATTCTCATAACAATTAAAAATATAGGCTAGGCTTCTGTGAAGCCAACAAGAAGAGAATAAAAAAAGCAACAACTGATGACTAGATAAAATGTTTGTTTACTTTTATGTTACACTTTATATTGACGTTTAATCGGTATTTGCTAGAAGGGCCTTAGCCAATGCAGCGTCGTTTCGAGAAAACATGGAAAAACTATCTCAAGCTTTATATACGAGTCCTAGAGAAATGACAAAAATTACAGGGTATAATTTAATTCATACACTTCCATTGACAACAGCTAAAATACTGTTTATTGTTTAGTATAATTGCTAAATCTGAGGCCCTTTTAGAATGAATTAGGTATTTTCCAATAAGAAACTCCAATATTCTATCTTTTTTCTTATGATTTTTTTTAAAATTCAGATTTCAGAATTCAGAATTTATGGGGAATATATGGAATCAGTCTTCTAATATCATTTATCTTTTCCTTTTTAAATGGAACCTTGTCCAATGATTAAGCTCCATTTAGGCCTACTTGAAATCGTAGAGGTGGTCGTGCAGGTTGTCCAAGTGAAAATGTAGATGTGTGATCATAAAACCAATAGTTGACCAAGCCAAAATGCGACCAGTTAATTCACAAATATAATATGTAAAATGCGTTAAACTACTTGTCATGAAGTTATCTTTTTTTATATCCCTTGGAACGCTTTTGTTTATTTCCTCAAAGATACAATTATTTTTATAATATAGAAGCCACCATGCTCTAGAATCCAGTATCTCCTCTGTATTTATTTCTTTAACAACAAACTTATTAAAAAGTAATGGGGAAAGTGCATATCCTGTGATAGTTAAGCAAAGTCATAAAAAAAATTACAACAATACCTTTGGGATTTTTTCTATTCCTTGGAGTCTTACTTCCCTATTTACCAGATATTAAAAAAGGCACATGCCTTAAAATTGAATAAATGGTTTAGTTAACTAAGCTAACATTATTTAAAGTCAATTACATAAATAAAAGGAACATTTCCGACATCAATGGGAAGTTTCTAATAGTGAAAACAAAACATATGCTGTAATTTTAATTGCTACTTAAATATTGTTATATAGATTATATGTTAGGTAATTTCAAATCAAAATATTGAGGAACATATTTGGCCCTTAAGGGGATGAGGTGGACTGGATAGAAATAGCTCAAGATAGGGATATGGTGTAATGAGGTGAACTGTATAAAAGTAGCTCAAGATATGGATAGGGTGTAATGAGGTGAACTGTATAAAAGTAGCTCAAGATATGGATACGGTGTAATGAGGTGAACTGTATAAAAGTAGCTCAAGATATGGATAGGGTGTAATGAGGTGAATTGTATAGAAGTAGCTCAAGACATGGATAGGGTGTAATGAGGTTATCTGTATAGAAGTAGCTCAAGACATGGATAGGGTGTAATGAGGTGAACTGTATAGAAGTATCTCAAGACATGGATAGGGTGTGATGAGGTGAACTGTATAGAAGTAGCTCAAGACATGGATAGGGTGTAATGAGGTGAACTGTATAGAAGTAGCTCAAGACATGGATAGGGTGTAATGAGGTGAACTGTATAGAAGTAGCTCAAGACATGGATAGGGTGTAATGAGGTGAACTGTATAGAAGTAGCTCAAGACATGGATAGGGTGTAATGAGGTGAACTGTATAGAAGTATCTCAAGACATGGATAGGGTGTGATGAGGTGAATTGTATAGAAGTAGCTCAAGACATGGATAGGGTGTGATGAGGTGAATTGTATAGAAGTAGCTCAAGACATGGATAGGGTGTAATGAGATGAAATGGATAGAACTAGCTTAAGATAGGAAAATAGATGGCATACTTTTGTGAGTTTTAATTAATTCTAGAGTTCCTAGTGCCATAGCAAAATTAAGTTTGTAAGAATGTAATTATGTTGAAGCATCATTCATAACTCCTTTAATAATGAAACTTTTAAATCACTAAAGCTTTTCAATGATATTGATTTTTTGTTGAAAAATATATATATTAGGAAGGCTGAATTATTTTTTTTAAACTTGGGGATCATACATAAACCACGCAGTACTGTTGAGCTAGGTGAGAGATCTTAAATCTCTACATGATGTTACATGGGGTCGTCACAGTGCCATGTATCACAATTCTTATGATTTCTAATGTTGACTTTTTTTATATTATCTATGTTTTCACCGTTGGTAAAAAATGCATTTAGATAACTTCCGATTCTGAGCAGTATGTATTATTATTTAACCGATCGGGATAAAACTTGGTATCTAAGGTTTTCATAGGGTTGCTCAAGGTGTTTTGGAATTTTATATCTACCCCTAAAACTAAGGGTAGTTTACTGAAGGGCAAAATGAAAAAAAGTAGATTTTCTCTAATTCGGCTCTAACGATTTTGTTTAAATTTTATTGCAAAACAGTTGTAAATATTTCAAACAAAATGGTTAACCTCAATATTTCGGCAAAATGATTTTAATGGCTCTGGTCTGTTGCGTAAATTCTCATTTTTTTAAATCATATCTCTGAAACTATTTTAGATATGAAATTGCTTATCGTTACAAATATGTTGGTCTATTTATAATACAAATCTTTTAATTGAAACATAATTTTATAAAACCAATAACTTAAAAGCTATACGAAATTATTTATATATATTAACTTTTTTAACACTATAAAGGTAAAGTATTTCGACCGTAAAAAAAAATCTAACACGAAATGTTGATGGATGTCGACGTCTCATCACCCCCCGAACACTAAAGAGTGGATTTGCAATGCCGTCTGTCTGTGTGTCTTTTTAACCCTAAAATTAAGAGTAGATTAATAAAAAGCGAAAAGGGAAAAAATCGATTTTCTCAAAACTAGTTATAATGATTTTGATTAGAATTCGTACCTAGGCGTTGATTAAGATTATAAATAAAATGTATATTTTTATCTCCCCAAGAAAATGAATTTTAGGGTAATTCACAGAGGCGGAAATTTCTGTATCTCCACAACTATTTGAGATACTAAATAACTTATTCTTGTAAACCTGTAGTGCTATTAAAAATAAAAAAACTTGTATATGAAATATATTTTGATAAAACCAACAGTTTCTGAGATATTCGCAAATATATTAATACAATTTTGTGAACTCAAGTTGTAAAAAGTTACTAGGCCTACTTAAGTTTTAGCGCAAAAATTCTCTAATGCCATAGAGTAATTAGATATAAATACGTCCCTCAAAACGTTTATGTTATTTTTCCTTAAATCTCTTGGGAAAAAGTTTGTACAACAGTGATCTATCTTCATTTTAGACTCAATAGACAATATTTACATTTTTTATTGTTCAAAATTTATAAATGATGAATCTAATATCAATGCGATGACCTGAAGATGTGCAACACCTAATAAAATGTCGATCGGGAGTCGAAATTTTAATACGAAGTGTTGACCCTTGTGGACCCAATATTGATCTTTTTTATTGCTCCAAACATACAAATGAGGACAATCTTTAAAAATAAATTTAAAATGTAAAACCGGGACTCAAAAAAGATTTACATAAGTATAGTTCAATTTATGCTTGGGTTTGCTAGTGTATATTATTTCATTTCACATACATTATGAGTTTTGAGGAAATAATTCAATTTTTAAACAATAGAGCGAGAAAGTCCTTGTGGAGTTCCTTACCATTTATTTTCATTTATTTTTGACTCTCTCATAAATACCCCACTGGGATATATACATTTTAGTTAAGTTATTTGATAAGTTATAAAAAAGGCATAATTTAAAGAAAATATACCTCCATTTATGTTGAAGGAGAGTGGTAAAACATTTACGGTAGGAAAAACACCCACCTTTTATACACCTGATAAGGATTTGAGGCCCAATCTTCCTATTCCAGTCTATTGGAAAGGAAGGAACACTTAGACCAGTTCTCCACAACCCGTGGCCCTTAAAACCTCACTTGATGCGCCCTGTGAGAGGTCAACTTAATTTAAAATTGTGTTCGGGAATCCACATAGAACATACACTTTTCTGGTTTGCATCACCCATTGATTTGTAGTGGATTCAATTTTTCCTTTCTCGCTATTTTACAGGTAGAGAAAGTATTGTGATAGTAAAAAACTCTAACTCGAGATTTTTATGAACTTCAACGTTTCATGACCCCCCGAGTACAAAAAAGTTTTTTCTTGTATTTCCGACTGTCTGTCTGTCTGTCTGTCTGTATCTCGAAGTAGAGCCTAACTATTTACCGATCGGGCTAAGACTTGGTGTCTAGGGTTTTCATAGGGTTGCCCCGAGGAGGTTTTGGAATTGGATATTTAACCCTAAAATTAAGGGTAGTTCCTCTAGGGGCGAAGAAATAAAAATTAGATTTTATCAAAATCGGCTAAAGTGATTTTGATTAAATTACATTTCTAAGGATCGCTAAATATTTTAAACAAAATGGCTACCCTCCATTTTTCTTCAAAATGAATTTAAGAGTTCCGGTCTGATGCGTAAATTATATATTTTTTATTATATCTCTGTAACTCTTTGAGATATGAAATTACTTATGACCGCAAATATGTAGATCTATCTGTAGTAAAAAATTTTTATTTGAAACATATTTTTATAAAACCAATCATTTTCAAGCTATACGCAAATAGGCCTTTTTTTAACTTTTCGAATATTATAAAGCTAAAGTATTCCTACCGTAAAAAAATCTAACCCGAGATGTTGATTAATGTTGACGTTTCATGACCCCATGATCCCTAAAAGGTGTGTTTTGCAATGCCATTTGTATGTGTGTCTATTTAAACCTATAAAATTAGAAGTAGTTTAATAAAGGGAAAAAAGAAAAAAAAATCTACATTTTTTTATTAATTGATTGATTGATTTTTGATTTTGATTAAAATTCGTGTCTAGTCGTTGATTAAGATTATAAATAAAATTGTTATTTTAATTTTTCCATAAAAATGAATTTTAAGATACTTTACAGAAGCGGAAATCTTCGTATCCACCCAATTATTTGAGATACTAAATAACTTATCATTGCAAAACTGTAGTACTATTAAAAATAAAAAACTCTTATTTTAAAAATACCTTTATAAAATCAGTAGTTTCTGAGATATTGGCAAATACATTAATACAATTTGTGAGCTTTAGTTGTAGAGAGATATTACTTAAATTTTAACGCAATTATTCTCTAATGCCAGAGAGTGAGTAAATAAGTAAGTCTCTCAAAGAGCTTATGTTCTTTTTTTTTAACCTCTTAGGGGAAATGTTTGTACAGCAATAATATATCGCTATCATTTTAGACTCAATATTCATTATCTACATTTTTATTGGTCTAAATGTATACATGAGGAATTTAATAGCAATGCAATAACCAACCATAAGATGTGCAACCCCTAATAAAATGTAAAATTTTTTAAACGGAATTAGAAATTTTAATACGAAGTTTTGACCCTTGGGGTCCCAATATCGATCTTTTTTATTGGTCCGAATATACAAATGAGGACTTTAAATCTTTAAAAATAAAATTTACAAAATTTAAAACTGAGAGTCTAAAAATGTTTAACGTAAGTATAGCGCAATTTCTCTCTGGTTTCGTTTCACATATACTACACGTTTTGAATAAATAACTCCATTTTTAAACAATGGATCGAGAAAGTCCGTGTGGAGTTCCCTACCATTAATGTAATAAATTATTGATATAATAAAAGGAATAACAACACAATTGCATATTACATAGCAAAGCTTAAACAATTTGAATTACAAAAGAACATACAAATGAGTCAGTTTTCGTGACAGCAGGTTGTGCGCTCCACTATCTAGGTTAGGTGGTAGAGAGGGACACTGCATCTGCGCTTGCGCCCGCTTATTAAAGTTTTCTCTTTTTAATAACATTTACGTTGTTTCAAATAAATAATAATGTTAGTGCAATTGGGTGTTTGTTTTTTAGTGTGGGATGGAAAGAAATGCGAGAAGAAGTCAGTTTTTTTGCAATTTTTATGGCAACACTTTTTTGGTCAAAATAAATAGAATATTGCTCCAGTACAAACATATAATTTAATTTTCTTCACACTGTGACCTAAAAATTTCTTGAATATCTATTAAGGGTGTCCCGGAATATAATGACTTTTTTCCGTTAATTTAGAAAGTGTCTCATCTCATACCACTATGCTCATGAAATATGTAGGCTATTCAACAACTGTTTATATCACCATGTGAGGAAAATTAAACTCTCCGTTTGTATTGAAGCAATATTTTATGTATTTTATCCAAAATATTTTGCCATAGAAACTGCAAAAATACTGATCTTTTCTCGCGTCCCCTTTCACCCCACCTTAAAAGTGTTCCTTACACTAAATATCAAGTTTGTAAAATTATAGCTACGAGTATTTTTGAGGCATGACTGTTTTTTAATAGCTTGCTAGAGATAGTTAAAGAGTATCTGTGTAAGTTTTTAATATGTTTCTTTGGTAGGCCTATGCTTTTCAAGCCTAATTTTTACTATAATTTATAGGCCTATTGGTAAAATCAAGATACGGGGGAAAAGTAAGTTGGGAGGGGGGGGGTGAAGTGAAGCTGGATCACCTTGCGGCCCGCCATTGATCAGTTAAAGTAAAAATGGGCCTCTGATGTTAAAAGGCTGTGCACCCTTGCCCTATACGATTCAACCAGAGAAGCGTGTATAAATTACAGTCAGGCCTACTCTTTTGATTCATTCACCAATAATGGAACATCTATATATAAAACTCTTTCAAAATAATATTCTAAATTTTATTATGTAATTATAATTTACTTCCCATTCCCTACTCTTAAGTTATAAGTAGATCCTAAATTACCATTAGTATTATTATTATTACTATCATTATCATTATTATTATTATTATTATTATTATTATTATTATTATTATTATTATTATTATTATTATTAGCACCGCGTCTTACTACCCGTTCGGGCTATAAGCACTTACGCTAATGTGTAATGGTAGGGTGATTGTGAGATGAAATGGAGGACCTACAATTAACGTGGAATCCGAACCACGGTGGAGGCCTGGCATTCCTCACATTCACAAGTTGTGATTAATACAAGTCTTGTCAGAGGTGAAGGAAGGGTTTGTCAATCAGACAAATCTGTGTTGGGACCAAGTATTGAACCCCGGATCCCAGTACAGAGGTATGACACCTTACCCCTAGATCACAGGTCACCTAAATTACCATTACTAAGAGTTTATTTCAGTAGTAATTTAGTATAATCATACTTATTATTCTCCTCATAAATAACACAGTGATAGCTCTACCCGACCCCTACTGACCCAAACTGATCATCCTAATGGTCATTATCATAGTCAATGTGGCGATACACGGGCTATTTCCTATTGAGTAACTGTGGGTTTAAGAGGGGATTTGTTTTGCCATCTGAGGTTCGAGCACCTCTCTAATCAATAACTACCTCCCCTTTCGTCTCTCCCCTTTCCCTAGTTCACTTCACTAAATCTATCCTTTACATCGACCCCGCTGGCCTCGGGCCATGTGGTTTAATTACTATACAATCTGCACCCCTAACCTCCCTTTCCAGAGCCTGTCAACACCCGCGCCTTTGTCCGACGAGTGAGTGGTGGTAATAAATATTACTGTAACTCAAATGTACTGTACATCATCATCACCATCATCAGCAGCATCATCATAACCCACATCCGCACCGGTGGGACCACCGACAAATTTGTCAAAACCCTTCTCTTAACGGTTTTGCCGGTGATGCAGGGTGAACTGAAGGATTTCTCTTCTAAATATATTCCCACTTTCACTTTGCACAAATGCGGGGATGTTTCTACTTCTTACTCCCTCATCCCTACCTTATTAGTGAAAATATACGGCTAACCTGGATGAGTAGTAAGACATGAACCATTTGAAAAATATCAATTTCATAACATTGATCACCCAAATATCGCTTCAGAATTTCCTTTAAATTCAACCTCATGTGGCTTTTACACTTTTTTCTAACTAAAGCCACTTAATTGGATTCTCAGAACCAACAGGTTGTGATGAAATACGACTTACAAACTAATTTAATTCCATGACAAAAATGACATTCAGTCTCTCAGACGTAGACTAATCACTGTCAGAGGTGAACCTTCGATTTCGTCAGTGATAGTAATTTTTTTCGACTGTATCAGAAACTGAACCCGGTTCTTCTCACTCGATAGAAAGATGTGGCACCATTTTATAGCAAGATTTTCTTAGAAACAATTCTCTGAGAACTATTTTTTTTACTAATATAAGGATTCTGATAGGAAGAAAGGAAGGCCTTTCAGATGTTTCTTCGTAGAAAAATAGGGCTATCGCTGAGCCTCACTACCGGGGAAGATGATGGTAGAACTTGCAGAGATGTCCACAGGGGCGTTGAGGGGTAGGAACAACTCGTCTAGGGAAACACCCAGTGAAAGTTCGAGTCCCGACTGACTCTTGACTGATAAATTAGTCAATATTATATTGATATCTTTGTCAAGGTGCCTAGTTAAAGTAGGTGGCGGATAGCTCGAACGGATGGTAAGATACAAAACCCTTAAAACAAAATTAGGGAAAGAATCGTGATAAAAATATAGTTTACACAAAGTACTAAAAAACTATTTCATAAACGCTCACATTTTCTAAATAAGCATAATGTAATATTAGCTCAACTTATGAAAAAAGAGGGAAGGGGGTGTAAAACAAACTTATTGCTCAGATGCACGAAACTCTTACAATCTCCGGACTGGGTATTTTAAGAACAACCTCACTGAGCTTACCTGGTTGTCATAGCAACTTGAAACATTTTGACCTACACTGGTAGTTGTACACCATTACTTAGGGGAAACACATACATTACACATAAATAAACATTTAATATTAATGCGGTAAATGAATGAGGATAAACATGAAATAAATAGAATAATATTTTATATTATTTGTTGGATTATTCATATATTCTTAGGTTAAACAACATCACCTGCTTGTGGAGAGCCCCGATAGCTACAGTTCTGAGGTAAAATAAATATGCTTGAAATGTGAAAATATAAATATATGTAAAAAACTTTTATAGGCTATTAAATTCTAAATTTGGGAAAAATGTTCACTTATCAATGTTAAGATAGGCTTAATTAAAAAATTAAATGCAACTAAAACAAATTGTTTTCAAGTAAATCAAAATGTATTATGCTTCTAATTATTCAAATTAAAATAGTGAAACTCTCGAAACATTGAGAATAAATTAAGTATTTAAGTATGGCTGATATCATGAAAATGAAAGTTGACAAAAGTGAAAAAATTTAAAATTTAAACTTGTTAATATCATAATGTAGAAAAATAACTTTTATGATGGTAGCTCAGTTTTTGTAGAATAATTTAGAGAAAATATATTCTCGGATAGATAGAAATGGAGAGGGGTGCATCTCAGATAAAAAATAGAAACATTTTACCCATTGTGTTGGCTTTCTGTTGAAATAATCCTTGTAAAAATTATTGAACAGGGAAATTCTTATTCATACAGTTAATATTCGAGAACTCTCCTCACAAACATTAAGGGCTAACTATTGAAACATTAACTTTCAACTTTAATACCATTTTGATAATATCTACTCTTGTGGTAAAATTCTCTTCTGTGGATTTATGACACATTTAAAACGACGCAAAAAAAATAAATGGTACGGCACACCGCACAAACTTTCTCTCTATTTCTATAAACTCGTAAGATTTCTGAACGGAATAATGTACATTGTATCATCACCACTCCACATAAGAACACGCATAAAATAATATACAATGATATAGAATCAATGAGAAAAGAGGCGCATCTTTGTCCACCTAAGAACATTTCAAACAGTTTAATGTCTTCCACAAGGGTCAACACTTCGTATTAAAATTTCGATTTCTGGTTAAAATTTTAACATTTTAAAAGGTGTTGCAGATCTTCAAGTCATCGCATTGATATTTAATTATTCATTTATAGATTTTGACCAATAAAAAATGTAAATATTGACTATTGAGTCTAAAATGGAGATAGATCATTGCTATGCAAACATTTCTCCTAAGAGATTTAAGGAAAAATAACATACTTGTTTTAGATACTTACTTATATTTAATTACTCTATGGCATTGGAGTATTATTGCGTTAAGACTTAAGTAGTATATGTTTACAACTAAAGCTCACAAAATTGTATTAATATATTTGCAAATATCTCAGAAACTGCTGTTTTTATAAAAATATATGTCAAATAAAAGTTTTTTATTTCTAATAGTCCTACAATTTTGCAATGATAGGTTGTTTAGTTTCTCCAATAGTTGTGGAGATACGGAAATTAACGCTTCTGTAATGTACCCTAAAAATCATTTTCATAGGAAAATGAAAATAGCCAGTTTATTTATAATCTTAATCAACGCCTAGATACGAATTTTAATCAAAATCGTTTAAGCAGATTTTGAGAAAACCAAATTTTTCTCTTTTCGTCCTTCAGTAAACTACCCTTAATTTTAAGTTTTTATAGACACACAGAGAGACGGCATTGCAAAGACTATTTTTTAGGGTTCGGGGGGTCATGAGACGTCGACATCCATCAACATTTCAGGTTAGTTTTTTTTTTTACGGTCGCAATACTTAAACTTTAATGTCCAAAAAGTTAAAAAAATTCATATAATTGCGTATATATTGAAAGTTATTGATTTTATAAAAATATGTTTCGGATAAAATATCTGTATTATAAATATATATACATATTTGTAATGCTAAGTAATTTCATATCTCAAATAGTTTCGGAGCTATTTAAAAAAATGTTAATTTACGCATCAGACCAGAGCCCTTAAAGCCATTTTGCCGAAATATTGAGGGTAGCCATTTTGTTTGGAATATTTATTAATGTTTATAAATGAAATTTAATCAAAATCGTTGGAGCCGATTTTGAGAAAATCGACTTTTTCTCTTTTTGCCCTTCAGTAAACTACCCTTAATTTTAAGTTTTAATAGACACACAGACAGACGGCATTGCAAAGACTATTTTTTAGGGTTCGGGGGGTCATGAGACGTCGACATCCATCAACATTTCAGGTTAGTTTTTCTTACGGTCGCAATACTTAAGCTTTAATGCCCAAAAAGTTAAAAATATATATATAATTGCGTATATATTGAAAGTTATTGATTTTATAAAAATATGTTTCGAATAAAATATTTGTATTATAAATATATATACATATTTGTAATGCTAAGTAATTTCATATCTCAAATAGTTTCGGAGCTATTATAAAAAATGTAAATTTACGCATCAGACCGGAGCCCTTAAAACGATTTTGCCGAAATATTGAGAGTAGCCATTTTGTTTGGAATATTTATTTATGTTCATAAATGAAATTTAATCAAAATCGTTAGAGCCGATTTTGAGAAAATCGACTTTTTCTCTTTTTGCCCTTCAGTAAACTACCCTTAATTTTAAGTTTTAATAGACACACAGACAGACGGCATTGCAAAGACTATTTTTAAGGGTTCGGGGGGTCATGAGACGTCGACATCCATCAACATTTCAGGTTAGTTTTTCTTACGGTCGCAATACTTAAGCTTTAATGCCCAAAAAGTTAAAAATATATATATAATTGCGTATATATTGAAAGTTATTGATTTTATAAAAATATGTTTCGAATAAAATATTTGTATTATAAATATATATACATATTTGTAATGCTAAGTAATTTCATATCTCAAATAGTTTCGGAGCTATTATAAAAAATGTAAATTTACGCATCAGACCGGAGCCCTTAAAACGATTTTGCCGAAATATTGAGAGTAGCCATTTTGTTTGGAATATTTATTTATGTTCATAAATGAAATTTAATCAAAATCGTTAGAGCCGATTTTGAGAAAATCGACTTTTTCTCTTTTTGCCCTTCAGTAAACTACCCTTAATTTTAGGGGTAGATATCCAATTCCAAAAACCCCTCGGGGCAACCCTATGAAAACCCTAGATATCAAGTTTCAGCTCAATCGGTAAAATAGTTTAGGCTCTAGTTGGAGGTACAGACAGACAGACAGACAGACAGACAGACAGACAGACAGACAGACAGACAGACAGACAGACAGACAGACAGACGGAAATTCAAAAACCACTTTTTCGGATTCAGGAAGTCATGAAACGTCAAAATTCATCAAAATCTCGAGTTCGATTTTTTTGACGATCACAATACTTTCTCTACCTGTAAGATAGAGAGAAAGTAAAAAAAAACATGGATCAAAAATCGAACTGGGCCAACTCTCTCTTGCCGGGCACAGTTAAAATATGTTCCATACTTAAGTTGAAGAGGTGAAATTCTTAAAAAAAAAAAAAAAATGGAACTCCTGAAAATGTTGGTTTAAATTCATGATGTTAAAATGGAGATGTAAGCAATAATAATGAAAAAGCGAAAAAAAATCTGGAAATATAGTATAATCTATAAAAGTTAGCAACTTTTTCTTTTTTTTAAATTGACAGATCATGACAGTTGAAGCTCGCGGTCTCTAAATGTAAACAAGATTCCCTCTCTCTTGTTTGGTCTATATCTTTTTCTCTCACACGTTAGTTCTCCTGAAACCCCCCTATTAGGGCCGCCAGCTCTTACACAAAAAAGAGAATGGCCCTATACATGAAACATGTTTGCAAATATTGCTACCGAACTAAAGTTGAATGGATTAATTTAACCCAAACTGGTAAGTGTCCAATATAATATTATTTTCCGTTGTTCAATTTTTATATTTGCATGTTTTTTTGTATAAAAATTTAAAAAACCCCCCTCGGTGGCGTAGTTGGCTAACGGGGCCCAGTCGTGGTTTAGCTCGACCGCCGGGACGGGGAGAACGGGTTTGAATCTCGGTGGGTGAACTGGGGGTAGTTTTTTCCTAAACGGTCTTCCACTCTCCCTCCACGCAAATGCGGGGTTTACTTCCTCCTCTAAACTCAACCC